>PISX010003658.1:0-134008 GCA_004024625.1 Mellivora capensis | reverse complement strand
ATAATGGACATCCCTGCCGTGTTCCTGACCTTAGCGGAAAAGCTTTCAGTTTTTCTCCATTGAGAATGATATTTGCGGTGGGTTTTTCATAGATGGCTTTGATAATATTGAGGTATGTGCCCTCTATCCCTACACTTTGAGGAGTTTTGATCAGGAAGGGATGCTGTACTTTGTCAAATGCTTTTTCAGCATCTATTGACAGTATCATGTGGTTCTTGTTCTTTCTTTTATTAATGTGTTGTATCACATTGGTTGATTTGCGGATGTTGAACCAACCTTGCAGCCCTGGAATAAATCCCACTTGGTCGTGGTGAATAATCCTTTTAATGTGTTTGTGTGTTCCTCTTTGTCAAGAGAGTCTCAAAAAAATCACTTCAGCCTCTTTTAAGAAGGGAACTGAATCTAAATCACTGAATTAGTTTTTTTGTGAAGTGTGGGTAACAAGTTCTCTAGAAACACTAAGGTTAACCACTCTGAGGACTTAAGAGGAGGTCCAGTGACACTATTGTTTGGATAAGGAGGTAGCATTGGAAATATTTTATTTGGAAGATGGTAAAGGAGCATCTGCTTGACTCCTATTGGATGGATCCGCAGGAGGAGGGACAATGGACTGTGATTTTGATCTTCAAGGAGCAACATGATTTTGAGAAACCAAGACCTTAAGGCAGCAGGAGAGTTACCTATTCTGAAAGGGTTGAGCTTTAAGATTTATGGTCCAGGAGTCCAATTCCTGGCCTTAGCTGAGTTTAGCATGGAAGATGGTCAAAGGAGCACATTGTCCCTTGCTGTGATGTAGATGAATAAGCATCACAGAATGTGATACTAGAAGGAAAAAATTAGAGGTCCCTGGGTAGCTCAGTCTGTGGAGCACCTGACTCTTGATTTTGGCTCAGGTCATGGTCATGGGGTCCTGGGATTGAGCCCCACATTGGGCTCCACACTCAGCACAGAGTTAGCTTGTCCCTCTCCCTCTGCTCTCCCTCTGTCTCTCTCTCTCTCTCAAATAAATAAATAAATAAATAAATAAATAAATAAAAATCTTTGAAAAAAAAAAGGAAGGAAAAACTTATTACTGTAAATTCAAAGATAAACCATTTCAAAGAGTAACTAAGGCGGATTAAAACCATAAGTCAGGCAAATCCATAGGATCTAAATGAATGCTTCTTAGTTGAATTTTACACTATTTTCTTCATATTTTTTCATGGTGGTAAAATATAGATAACATAAATCTTACCATTTTAGCCATTTTTTTTAGGTTTGAGTTCATGACTCTGAGATCCAAAAGTCACATGCTTTACTGACTGTACCAGCCAAGAACCCCATTTGTTAAACCATTTTTAAGTGTATAATGCAGTGGCATTAAATATATGCACAGTGTTGTGCAACCATCATCATTATCCATTTCCAGAACGTTTTCATCATGTCTCACAAAAACTCTGTACCATTTAGCAATAACTTCCCATGCTCCTCTCCCACCAGCCCCTATTAAAGTCTATTCGACTTTTCTGTATTTACAAAGTTGCTATTCTTGGTATCTCATATAAGTGGAATCATACAGTATTTGCCCTTTTGTTTCTGGATCCTCTCGCTTCATGTAATATTTTCAAGGTTTGTCCATGTTATAACATGTATAAGAATTTTATTCCTTTTTAAGGATGGATAATATTTTATTGTATGTATCTCCCACAATTTATTTATCCATTCATCTGTGGGTAACAGGTGGGTTGTTTCCATCTTTTGGCTACTGTGAATAATGCTGCTTTGAACGTTGGAGGGCAAGTACAAAATTTTATTTTCTTTGTTGCTGTATTAGCTACAACTTGTTTTGTTATTTTAGTGTTAGCTATAGGGTTTGTGGGGCTTACATTTCTTTAGTTTATTATAGTTTAACTTCAGGTGATATTATACTAAGTCAAATATAGTTTAAGAATCTTACAATAGTTTCTTTCCTTTTCTGCTAGGCTTTGTTATTAGTTTCATGTGTTTCAATTTTTTATGTGTTATAAACCCCACAACACATTGTCACTATTGTTTGAGCAAGCAACTATCTTTTAAGAGATATAAATCACAATAAAAATGCCTTATAGATTTACTCATGTAAATATAATTTTGGCGCTCTTCATCAATTTGTACAGATCTGTATTTCTAGCTGGTGTCATTTTCCTTCTGCAGGAAAGACTCTTTTAATATTTGTTGTAATGTAGATTTGCTGGTGATAAATTCTTTTGTCTTTGTATGTATGAAAAAGTCTTTATTTGGTCTTTGTTTATGAAAGATATTCCCACTGAGTGTAAAATTCTAGATTGACAGCTTTTTTCTTCCAGTACTTAAAAAACAAAAAAACCCTAACGCTTACATGTTTATATATTATACATTGTATTATTCCTGAGGAGAAATCTGGCGTCATCTTTATTTTGCTTTTCTGTACATAATGTGTCTTTTTTCCCTCTTTCTAAGATTTTTCTCTTTATCATTTGCTTTAGCAATTTGATTATGATGTACTTTGGTACAGTTTTCTTCATGTTTCTTATGCTTGAATTTTGTTGAGCTTTTGCATTTGTGGGGTTTATCATTTCATCAAATTTGAATATTTTCAGTCATTATTTTCCATCATATATTTTCACATATCCTTATTTCAGGAACTCCACTAATATGTATATTAGTCTTCTTGAAGTTGTCCCATAGCTCGCTGATTCTATTTTCATTTTGAAAAAAGTCTTTTCAAAAAATTTCTTTGTTACTTTTGGATAGTTTGTTATGTGAAGTTCAATAATATGTTTTCTCTGCAATGTCTAATCTATTCTTAGCCTCATTCAGTGTTTTAAAAAACTCAGCTAGCATAGTTTTTGTCTCTAGAAGTTTGATTTGATTCTTTTTTGTATCTTCCATATTTCTACAGAACTTTTTCAACACCTAGAATATAGTAATAATAATCGTTTCAGTGTCTTTGTATGCTAATATCTAGCATCTGTGCCAGTTCTAGGTTGGTGTTGATTGTTTAATTTTCTACTTAGTATAGATCGTGCTTTCCTACTGTTTTTCTTGCTTGCTTCTCTGGATAACTGTGTTGGTATTGTGTGTCATTGTATTCCTACAAGTATTCTTGAGCTTTATTCTAGAATCCAGTTAAGTTACTTAAAAATGGTTTGATCTTTTGGGTCTCGTTTTTAAGGTTTGTTTATGAGATCAGTACAGGGTTTAGGTATAATTACTTCCCACTACTGAGGAAAGGCTACCCAATGAGTAATCTACCCAAAACCTTACGGATTATGAGGTTTATCCAGTCTGGTTGGAAATATATGCTAGTCTTGGTCTTGTGTGATTGCTGGATACTTCTCTTTAATCCCCTTAGGTGGCTCCTTCCTGTCCAGGAATAATGTCTTCACATGTCTGCACTGAATAGTACCCTCCTAAATTCTCTAGGGGCCCGTCTGCAAATCTCTTTGTGTATCTCTCTCCTCTCTGGCACACTGACTGTAAATCCTACCTGACTTGATTCTCCTTGGACTGTAAGCTCTATCTTTTCAACTCAGGTCATCACCGGGTTGTGCCTGGATACCCTCTCTTTGTGCCATGGCTTGGAAATTCTCTCAAAGTAGTAAGTCAGAGCTGTGGTAGGACTCACATCATTTATTTCCCATCACTTAGGAATGACTATATTTCATTGCCTGATGTTCAATATTTTGAAACCTGTAGTTTAATATATTTATATATTTTACTCACTTTTTCTTTCTTTCTTTCTTTCTTTCTTTCTTTCTTTCTTTCTTTCTTTCTTTCTTTCTTTTTTTCTTTCTTTCTTTCTTTCTTTCTTTCTTTCTTTCTTTCTTTCTTTCATTGTTTTAGCCAGAAGGGTAAATTAGTTCACTATTATTCCATCTTTGCTGGAAACAGAAGTTCCAAATTAGTTTTAAATTAAAAAGAAAAAAAGTATGTCAGTGGGAGAAGAGGGCATAGTGTTAGTGGTGCTAGAATGATGGAAATGTTTGTTGCTAGAATGCTGTTCTTTATGGCTGTACAGTGCTATTTTTGCCTATGGTTACCAGCCGGATCAAATGAAAAAAATATGGGCTTTGCAGTTAGTGGTTTGAATTCCAGCTCTGTCACTAGCTGCATGACTTTGAACAAGTTACTTAGCCTTCCTGAGCCCCAGTTTCTCTCTCTCTCTCTATCTATCTATAAAAGAAGGAGAATAGGAGTATCTAACTAACTCATGGTGTGATTGTAAGGATTAGATGAGATGACATATGCAAATTACCTGTGACAGTGTTTGACACAGGTAGCCTCTAAACAAATGTTTATTCCTTTGTTAATATTCATTGCTCTTATTCCCCCTTCTCCCCATTTCTTCTATAAAATAATTGTTCATTTTTGTCTATTGAGGTTTTAAATAGTCTGGGAGAAGAGCAAAAGTTTTCATTATAAATTTCTTCAGGATATAGGACATAGAGTTTCTGTGCCTTTCTTCCTTTATTTCTTCATACATCAAACGCCCACTACATAAAAGACAGTGTGCTGCAAACTATGAAATAAAAATATGCATAACAGAGTCCTTGCTTCCCAAGGGCTCTCAGACCAGCAAGTGCGGTGGCAAGTAACCCGCAATGTGGTACGATGGCCCGGCAGAAACACCATGTCCGTCTCTCTGCAGAAGAGAAAGCTGGCGGCCCGCTGGCTGACAGATGAAAGCACTACGTCTGTATCCAATCTGTCTTCAGCTCCTTTTGTTGTTTACTTCTTCAAGATCTGATTTATTTCAAGGCCCCAGCTCTGATCCAGCTGACCCTGTCACTGTAGAAACCGTTTGATTCCTCCTACTTAGTGTGTTCAAAAGTCACTTTGTGGTAGACCGTATCCTTAATGAGCTGACAAAGTTGAGGCCAGAGTTCCCTGAGTCACGGCATCTCATCTGGGGGACTCATTGCCTCTGGACAAGGAGTGATTACCTGAGGCACTGACTTTAGGAAAAGATGAAAGGCATCTCTTCATAAGCTCCCTTGATCTTGACACGGAAGACCTAGATGGCATTCTCATCAAGCTTTTACCAGCTCATCACCAACCAATCAATAGGAATTTGGCAGAGAGGAAGAAAGAAAGACAAGATTCTTCTCCTTCAGGCAGGGAATTAAAACTAGCAAGTTAAAGAAGGGCACAGAACAGGGAACGAGGATCCCTGACTTCCAGTCTCATCCTTTCATGTGAAATGGTGTTGGACAACTACTTCGGAGTTTTGAAATCTAGACTCTAACTGTGCAAGCAATTAATACGGTAGCATGACACATATCAGTAAGAAAGCCCAATAAAGATTTATTATCATTTTTGTACTTTTTTAAAAAAAAGATGTTATTTACTTATTTGACAGAGAGAGACACAGGGAGAGAGGGAACACAAGCAGGGGGAGTGGGAGAAGGAGAAGCAGGCTGACGCGAGATGCCCCGGGGACCCTGGGAGCATGACTTGAGCCAAAGGCAGACGCTTAACCACTGAGCCACCCAGGTGACCCTCATTTTTGTACTTTAAGAAATGTTTTACTCTTTGCAGTGCAGCATTACGTTTGTCTCTATGAGACCAGCAAAATGCAACTTTCCTTCCGACTAAAGGAAATTAAGTGAATAAGTGACTTTTTTTCTTTAATCCTACTTTAATGGAAACAGAGGGGGAGGTGCTAACAAACCAGAGAAGTTGCAGTGTTTGGTGAGGCAGATTAACTATCTCTAGCCCCACCTGAATGTGGGTGACTCAGGCTGCTAGCGTGTCTCTTGTGGTATCATATCCTGTCAGGAAATTACTGCACTGGCTGAAGACCCAGCGTTCCGTTAACATTTTTGGGGTGGATGCACATGGCAATTTGATCCCGCACATCTCTAAACTACGGTTTTGGAGATAAACTCTTCGAGGCAGGAGCTGGTCCTTAATATATGCCTACCGATTGCATCCTGGGCGTCCCAATGCTACTTCAGTTCCCAAGAGGCAGCTTAGAATAATAGCTCGACACATGGGCTTGGAAGCTGGGAGTCCCTCTTTGCCACTAACCAGGTGTGTAAGTTAATTAACTTCCCAGAGTCTCAGTTTTGCCATCTATAAAATGGGAATCACAGTTATCCTATTAGGTTGCTATAAGGATTATATGCGTAACACAAATTAATACCTGACACAAGCTGAGGAACCACTCATTAAGCTCAAACAATATAGGTGAAGCCAGGGCCGAGCAATGGCAATAATGATCAATAAATTAATAGAGTAGGAAGCACAAGAATTGTTTTCATTTCACAGATGAGGAAACTGAGGCTCAATGGGCTCCAAAACTTTGTTTCAGGCCACATAGCTAGGAAGGGGGGGGGCACTCATGCCAGAGCCTATGATTTTAGACCCTCCATCAGCCCAGAACTGTCTCCACAATGGGGTGCTTAAGGTGGAGAGAGGTCATGACTTATCCAGTGGCACAAACTTGAGCCCAGAATATGGAGATAATCTCACTGCTGCTGTCCTCCCTGTTGTTCTGGGCCAAATGTTGTGTGCCATATTGAAATAAGGGACTCCTACAGATTTTCTTTGGTAGTAAAATAGGGCATTGATATTTCTGTGAGTTACGATTGGCATTGGAGCCTCAGGCATGTTCAAGAACTTTCATTTTTACATTGCAACTGACATTCAGTTTCCAAACAGGAGAAACCTCTTACAGAGACCCCTGACAGTAGCCATTATCTGCTTTTAGATAAGAGCTTAGAAAAGTGACAGATGCTGACCTTTTAATCCTCATTGCATATAACCATAAAGCTATTCTTTATGACTTAAAAAAAAAGTTAGCTTCCATTGAACCAAACATGTTAGATGATTTACATACTTATCTAACTTTCATTACAATATCCCCGAGAGATAGTTTATTATCTCTGTTTTATGATTTTTCCCAAGGTTATATACTGTTAAGGAACAAAAATTCAACCGAGTAAATTTAGAAATCTAATTGGCTTTATCCATGATTCATGAGTCAGACAGCATCCCATCTAACAAATAGAAGGGTACTCCAGAGGAGTTGTACAAAATGGAAGGCTTTTATAGGCAGAAGGAGGCGGGGCAAGGAGCTTATTAGCAGAAGAAATAAAAGGACTGTTTCAGTCAAGGTCACCTTCCCTTATGGGGAAGGGCAGGGTCTTGCAGATTACCTTGCTGGTGTTGATTAGGAAATTCCAGACTGATTGGCTTAAAATTCTACACTTGCTAGAGGCTGAACCTACAGTTCAATTAGGTCTTAAGGCTTGGTAGAGCTTAACAAAAGTGACTCCATTTTGGGCCTGTTGTTCCTTGATTTATTTCAGTTTGAGTTAATTAACATACTGTGCAGCGTTGGTTCCGGGAGCAGAATCCATCGATGCATGCTCCGAAGAGAACACCCAGGGCTCATCCCAGCAAGTGCGCTCCTTCACGCCCCTAACCCCCTTGGCCCATCCCTCCACCCGCCGCCCTTCCAGCAACCTTCACTTTGTTCTCTAAACTTAAGAGTCTCTTACGGTTTGTCTCCTTCTCTGTTTTTAGTTTATTTTATTCTTTCTTGTCCTTTTTTAAAATGGAGGCAGGGGAGGGGCAGTGGGAGAAGGAGAGAGAGAGATCTTACACTGTGGAGCCAGACGTGGGGCTCAGTCGCACAACCCTGAGATCATGACTTGAGCCAAAATCAAGAGTCGGACGCTTACCCGACTGAGCCAACCAGATGCCCCTCCTTTGTCCTTCCTAAGAACACTTTGCAAAGAAGGTAGGATCTGAATCTATGACTTCTCCCAAGAAGCTTCTCTCAAGCTTCTTCAAGTGTTTGACAACACTGCTTTGCTCCTAACAAACCAACAAACAGATATTTCATTTCATTCATCAAAATTCAACTCAACAAGTCCTTATTGAGATGTTGCTCTATGTCTAGCTCTGTGCTACAGTTCTAAGCATCTTAAAACCTTGTCGTGAAATCTCAGGTTTTTTTGTGTGTGTTTTCGACGGTGCTGTTTTAGGGAAAGTCATAATTTACATTGTTTATTTTATTATTATTTTTAAAATTTACATTGTTTAAAGCTACTGCCTGGCATATCCATTACACTTAATAATTATTTTGTGGAGGTGGGAGATGTAAAGATAAAAACATTTCATACCAAAGAGAGACCTCCACGTAGAAGATCATTAGCGCTGTAGAAACGGTATGAAACAGAACATGCGGCGACATGTATCTAATTAGGATAACACATTTAAGCTGTAACACCAAGTTCTGAGCCAAAACCAGGTAGTGTAACTTTTGGGCATTCTTGTATCGCTGTGAAATAATTTAGGGCTAGAGCAGGGGTGACTCAACTACAGCCTGCAGGCCAGATTAGGCCTACAAAGGTATTTCATCCATACTTGGCTCCCACTGCGAACAAGCAGGAGCATTCCGCTGTGGGCGGATGCTGACTGCGCTGGTGCTCGAAGTCCTGGTGGTACTGATCAGCTGCAGAGAGATGGGAGAGCCGGTGTGAGCCTGGCCTCCCCGACACCCCCTGGCTAGTATCCCACAGAATAGGGCATAAGAATAAGCTCACCCATGGACACAGGCCTGCGAGAATGGCAGGCAGCAGCAGGAGAGAGGGGAGCGTGGCAGTGGGGCTGCCATAGAGCGTTCCCCTCCTGCTTGTTCAGGACTCTCCGTCCCTCCGAAATGACCCTTCAGTGGGTCTTTGAGAGCCACGGGAAGGATTCACATGCACTTGGCACCAGTTTCTGCCTGCTGGATGCTGCCCACCCCCCCAGCGGTCTGCCGGGGTCACTCACCAAGAACCGCTGTGTTCCACTGTGGTGGAGTCAGGAGTCCCCAGAGGCCACAGCTGCATCTTGCTCTGCGGCATGGTGGGAAAGACCATCATTCTTCTGAGTTATGCTTCGTTTTTGTTTGTGGGCTCTTCTCCCCCTGGACCTCAGAACTTGAAACCTTGGGGGAACGAGCCCTGAGACAAAACAGAGGAACAGATATGATGCTGGGCTCAGCAATGCTGCCCTTCTCTGATGGCCAAGCTTTGTGCTTTATTCCTCCTCTGATAGCCTGAGCTTTTCCCTAATCCACTGGGAGCCCCTCATGGAAACAGGCCTCTGGAATGCCAAGCTACCAGCTTGCCAGACATAACCTTGCTATTTCAACGCCCTTAGTGGGCACAATCTAGGTCGCAAGGAGACCCCAATACCCACATGTCCTATGACAAAAAAACCATGGACTGAGTGCCTTACAAACAATAGACATTTATTTCTCTTAGTTCTGGTGGCTGGGAGGTTCAAGATCAAGGCACAAGCAGTTTTGGTGTCTGGGGAGAGTCTGGTGTCCCATTCGTTCATAGATGGTCATCATCTCACTGTCCTCACATGGTGGAAATGGGGGAAGAATTCTCTGGGGTCTCTTTTATGAAGGCACTAATCTTGTTCATGGGACCGTTGTGGTTTCACAAAGAGCCAACAAGATTTTAGTACTGTCTATCTTCACTGTGCGGTGATAACTTTGAAAATGAAAGTAAAAAAGGCTGCTACAATCAAGTCGTTGGTCTTCTCCATTCTGACCCCTGGTGTAATCGCCTACCGAAAGCCCCACATTGGGGATGAGAATTGCAACCTGTGCATTTCGAGGGGACAAAAACATTCGATCTGTGCAGAAAGTTCGTAATGAATTCTCAAATGCTCCTATTTTTGTCCTCGATGTGACACAATGCAAATAATTAGAATTCTAAGATTTTGCCCAAGTTCAGAAAAGTTATTTTAGAGAAATTTCAAGACTGTAAAAATGAAAAAAAAAAAAGATTGTAAATATGACATAATATGAGATCCAGAAATGCAAAAGAAGAGAAACAATGGCCTGGGTAATATGGGAAGAGTGTAGATGGGCTGGAAAATATTAAAAAGTATTATATTTTGGGGGCTCCTGGCTGGCTCAGTTGGTAGACCACGCAACTCGATCTCAGGGTCGTGAGTTCAAGCCCCACGTTGGATGTAAAGCTTATATTAAAGAAAAATTAAAAGGATTATATTTGCAAAACATTTTAGACTGAAAAGAGGAATTACATTTTTGCAAAAGAGTCACAACCTGATGCACTTGTAGTTTATAAATAAAATGTAACTTAGCATTTACTTTTAAAAAAATCAGGACGGGGCGCCTGGGTGGCTCAGTGGGTTAAAGCCTCTGCCTTCGGCTCAGGTCATGATCCCAGGGTCCTGGGATCGAGCCCCACATCGGCTCTCTGCTCAGTGGGGAGCCTGCCTCCCCCTCTCCCTCTGCCTGCTTCTCTGCCTACTTGTGATCTCTGTCTGTCAAATAAATAAATAAAAATCTTAAAAAAAATCAGTATGGACAATAAAAACTTCCACGTAGTAAACTATACAAGAAAGCCAATTGTGATACAGAATGGAGAAGACCATGTACCTAATTGTATCAGCCTTTTTTAACTTTCATTTTCAAGGTTATCACCCTTCAGCGAAGACAAGCACTAGTAAAAGCTTGTCAGCTCTTTTTGAGACAGGACAAAGGATCCGTTCCTCTGCCGGTCTCGAGGAGACAGATGTGGACGTCGGGTCCGTCCTTCTACAAAGCAGTGGGTGACTCGGAACAAGGCGCAGTGGCAGGATGTTGCTGGAGGTGCTCAGCGGCGGCGTCTGGCGGACGGAGGCGTTTGCTTCATTATTCTGCAAACAGGACTTCAGAGAGCTTTTGCAATAGGAGAAGAAAAAGAAAGTGCCAGGCCAAGGTTAGACATTAGGGAGGCATTGGGCCTTGAAGAGGGCTAGCTAACGGATGAGGACAGGATGAGGACAGAGTTTTCTTTTGCCTGAAGGGCAAGAAGCGCTTTCTTTAAAAAAAGAAAAGAAAAAGAAAAAGAAAACAAAAAGGAATATCTTGAACACTAATTTAGATCATTCAGAGAATGAAATCTGCGTTAGACTGAATCCGAGTGCTTTTAAGAGCTATGTTACAATTCCCCTGGTGAAGAGTGAACTGGCTAGTTCTTTGAACATAAGAGATGGTTGGAGTTGTGAAAGTTTAAAAAAATATTATCTGGTCCAATTTCCTCTTTTAAGAGTGTAAGAAGGTGAGGCCCAAAGAGAGTTAATTAACTTCCTCCAAGGGACAGGGCAGAGCCAAGCATTTCTATGCTATACTGGATGTACACTACGGCATGCAAAATTACAGGACCCGTGTGTGTGTGTGTGTGTGTGTGTGTGTGTGTGGTGGGGGAGCAGCTGGGATTGAGAAGGAAACAAGTCTTCAGTCACCATGTAGTGGCTGCCATTTTCTTCTTTTGATGTTCCCTTTACTGTGTAATACTTAGGTGGGGCATCCTTTCCTGAAAAACGCATGGCCACAATTTCCTCTGTGTCCTAAGTGGGACATCTCAAGGTGCCAATGCTGTTCTGTGAAGAAGGGTACTTCTCTACTCTTGTTTTCTCTCTTTAAAAAAAGAAAAAAGACTTATATTTATTTATTTATTTATTTATTTATTTTATCTATAGAGGGAGAGAATGCAAGTGGGGAAGGGGCAGAGAGAGACTCTCCAGCAGACTCCATGCTGAGCACAGATCCTGAGATGGGCCTTGATCCCATGACACTGAAATCACTACCCAAGCCAAAATCAAGAGTCAGATGCTTAATCAACTGAGCCACCCAAACATCCTTCTTTTCTCTTTTTTGCTCTTAACTGTGTTTGAATGCCTAATGGACATTATTATTATTATTATTATTATTACTATTTTTAAAGTAAACTCTACACCCAACATGGGCCTCAGACTCACCACCCTGAGATCGAGAGTTGCATGCTCTACTGCCTGAGGCAGCTAGGTGCCTCTGTTATTTTTATTTTTTTAAAGTAATCTTTATACCTGGGGTACCTGGGTGCCTCCGTCAGTTAAGCGTCTGCCTTCAGATCAGGTCATGATCCCAGGGTCCTGGGATCAAGCCTTGCATTGGGGTCCCTGCTCAGTGGGGAGTCTGCTTCTCTCTCTCCCTCTGCCTGCCGCTACCCCTGCTGGTGCTCTCTCTAAAATAAATAAATGAAATCTTAAAAAAAAATAATCTCTACAGCCAACATGGGGCTGAACTCACGACCCTGAGATTAAGAGTCACATGCTCCACTGACTGAGCCAGCCAGGCACCCCTATTATTTTTTTTAATAAAGTTTTTGGCATGGTGCTCTGGCATTGATACATTAGACATTTGTTAGGAAATAGAGTGGCAGGTGGAATTGGCTGTTGCTTGTTGCTTGAGTGGCTTTTTTTCTTTTTTTAAGATTTTATTTTTAAGTAATGGCTACACCCAAGTGGGGCTCATACCTACAACCCTTGAGGTCAAGAGTCACAAGTTCTATTGACTAAGCCAGCCAGGGATCCCTTGAGTGGCTTTTATTAATTTCAGTGGGTGCAAAGGGAAACCAAGGACTGCAGCTGTACATCTTTCTTCTCTTGAAGAAACTTGAGCCCCTAAGGGAGTCAAGACATTTGGTGAGATATCTGCTTTGGTCCACCAGCAAGTAATGCAGGACACAGGGATAGGTTAGGGAAAAACTCATTACTATTTTCTTCTTGGTTCACCGCTTACTTGCCATGTGACCCCTGAGCAAGTTATTTAATTCCTCAAAAACGTAGTTTCCTCATTTGTGACATAAGGATAAGAAGAGTACCTACTCAAAGATCTGTTTTTGAACAAAAAGGAGACAATGTGTTAAGTCACCTAGCACCATGCTGAGTCAATAAATATCAACGTTCTGCCCCTCCCAACACCCCCTCCGATCCCCTGGCTCCTGGGTTGGTGCAGAGGTGGTGTCAGAAGCCAAAAGAGCTGGGGCTCAGTTGGTATTGCCAGTGTTGACCCTTGTGAGCTTCAGTGTGTGGGTGGCTGTGGTGCCCCCCCTTCCCCTGGGTACCTTCCTCTCCAGGAAATAACCTGCACACAGTTGTGTCTGCAAGATTGAAAGGGGTTGGGGTGATGAGAAGTTGTAAAGGTTTCTTGAAGTCAAAAAATGTTTCAAAAAATCTATGGTAGTTATGTGGTAGAGATTCAAGGAGATGAAATAACATGAATCATTTGGGAGTTGATTAAAGAAAAATTCATTTTCTCCTACCTGAATCTGGACTTGCACAGCTATGACTTAGGCATAAAGAATCACGATGCCACCAAAGACTGGGTCACCAAGGCTGTTGCAGAAGCTAGAAAGAAGTACAACCCCGGTGTCAGGCGTGCTGCTGTCACCCGCAACGGGAAGAGGGTTGAGGAGTTCAAGTTGAAACAAATGTGGAAATCACCATATGGCACCGTCTGAAATATTCTGCATGGCACCGTCTTCAGGAAAGCTATTATCTGCAAAAATATCCCCCGGCTTGTGAGCAGATGGATAAAATCCACCATCACAGGTCACCATTCTTAATGGAGATCAAGTAAGCCGTGTTGGTATAGTTTGATTTTCCGTACTCTTTTTCATGACCTTTGACGGCTCTGAAGTTCTGATTTACATGTTTTATTCTTTTGTGTCTAGTCCCTTTAAGCGAGGTCCAAAATTGAGAAATGTGTATGTGTATATGTGTATATTTGGGTATATTTAGGTAGAAATAAATGTAAATAAACTTACAGATAAAAAACAAACATCAACATTAATATTCCCTACCATTAATTTTAGCAGGAAGCAATAGTTAGGGCAAAAGGACTGGCAAGGATAGGGAAATTATTTATTTCCTTATATTTTCGGTTGTTGACATAGAGGCATTGGAGTGTTTAGACTGCTGATTATCTAGATTATTTTGAAAATTTTAGAGGGCAGTCAGGACACAAACAGTAAAGAAATCAGAGCTGGCTTAGGGAAAGGGGACTCATGGTTACATATAAATCCAAATTTCCCCCAGACTTCACCAGTTTATTATGGAAAGTAAAGTGAAATTGACATTAATGCTCAGGTTTTGCTAGCTCAGTATGCCCGCTGATGGATCCAGCACTTTGATCCCTTGAAAAATCCCTGTGGTTTTTAGAAGTCTTCAGAGATGTGTCACATAGCTCACAAACAAATTTGCTTTTAGGGGAGCTGCTGGGAATTGCTGTGTCTGTTGGAGTCTTGTTTATTTCTGTAGGGCATTCTGGCATCAAGGTGTCTGCTGTAGATCCCTCCGTAGGCCTCTGCCTTTAGGGACCCTAAAAATAGCTCAGGTTGAGGGACTGTGGTGAGCAGCAGAGGAAATCATGTTCTCTTCATTTCACCCATCCTTTTTTCTTGGTTATCCTTGATGAAAAACTCTTCTTGATAGTCCCTATTACCCCTATGCAAAGAAAGTTTTTTTAAAAAGCTATTCAGAGATCTTGGAAATAGCTCAGCAAAACTCCTCTCCCTTCACAGCATGCACACACACACACACACACACGCACACACGCACACACGCACACACACAGAAACATTCAGGCATCCTGATATTTTTCATTTGCTTAGAGCTATAGGTCTTAAAAGACAACCTGATTGTGTTTACTTAAACACAGGCCACAAGCACGCGGATTCAAGTAAACAGTTACATTATTTATGATTCTTGGATGACACATTCTATTTAAACTGTAGCACCAATATACTGATATTCTACCTTGGAAATAATTAAGTTTGTTGGCAGTAAAATAAATTTGGGCATGAGCTATTTCATTATCCACAAAAATTCTTACTCTAGCTCCGATTTTCCCAATGTGTTAGTTATTTAGGAAGGCATCCCAGAATATAAACCGTTTTCATATTCTGTTTCATTATCAGCTCATTTTTCAGATGTCTGTGTGAGGCATAACAGTTAAGGTATGAGATATGTTGATAGTGTTAAGAAATCCATTCCCATTCCAAAATGAATGAAACTGTGAGAGGGAGTGCAACAGCTTTTATCTGATTGATATGGATATACAGAATGATGAACTCTATTATACCATTTCTCTGGAAGAACATAAACTGTTAGCTCAAGGGGTAGAAACCAATAACCAAACAGGATAATCTAGAAAAACATGGCATCTGTGAGCATGATATCAACCTTAAAATGGTCAGCTTGTGCCCTGACCCGACAGTGATGCCTCCTTCCCTTCCTTCTGTGGATGGTTAGAACCTTCTAAAACTGATTTCTGTATTTAACCTCTGTAGTCTGTTGGGGTGATGACTTCTTTTTATACTCCTCCTTTGTTTTTGTTCATTCTAAAACAAAGGTCTTAGGGTATTTTAGCTGGAAATAATCTTAAAATGCAATATCCCCAGGACACCTGGGTGACTCAGTTGGTAAGCATCTGCCTTTGGCTCAGATCATGATCCCAGGGTCCTAGGATTGAGTACCACATCAGACTCCTTGCTCAACAGGGAGCCTGCTTCTCCCTCTGCCTGCTGCTCTCCCTGCTTATGCTGTTTCTCTCTCTGACAAGTAAATAAATAAAATATTTTTTTAAAAGATTTTATTTATTTATTTGATAGAGATCACAAGTAGGCAGAGAGGCAGGCAGAGAGAGAGGGGGGGAAGTAGGCTCCCAGCGGAGCAGAGAGCCCGATGTGGGGCTCGATCCTAGGACCCTGAGATCATGACCTGAGCTTAAGGCAGAGGCTTTAAACCACTGAGCCACCCAGGGGCCCCAAATAAATAAAATCTTAAAAAAAAAAAGTAATACCCTCATTTTCCAGAAGAGGAAACTTAAGTCTAGCAGTCCCAAGCTATAAGATATATAGAAGATATAAAATTAATATACAAAAATCAATTTTGTTTCTATTCACTAGCAATTAAAAAATGGATAAAAACCAATTCTGCTTTGTACACCTGAAACTAATATTACACTGTATGTTAACTAATTGGAATTAAATAAAAGTTAAAAAAACCCCACAATTCTACTCACCATACCACCAAAAAGAATAAAATACTTACTTCTAAATTTAACAGAAGAAGCATAAAATTTGTATACTGAGAAGTACACGACATAGCTGATAGAAATAAAAGAAGATTTAAGTAATAAAATACTTACTTCTAAATTTAACAAAAGAAGCATAAAATTTGTATACTGAGAAGTACACGACATAGCTGATAGAAATAAAAGAAGATTTAAGAGGAATATTATGTTCAAGAATTGGAAGCCTCTCTATTGTTAAAGGGACAGGTCTTCTCAAAGTGATCTATAGATACAACATAATCCCTATTAAATTCCAACCTTTTTAAAAAAAATTTTTTTTAAATTTATTTATTTGTCAGAGAGAGAGGGAGAGAGAGAGCTAGCACAGGCAGACAGAGTGGCAGGCAGAGGCAGAGGGAGAAGCAGGCTCCCTGCCGAGCAAGGAGCCCGATGTGGGACTCGATCCGAGGACGCTGGGATCATGACCCGAGCCAAAGGCAGCCGCTTAACCAACTGAGCCGCCCAGGCGTCCCCCAACCTTTTTTTTTTTTTTTTAAATGGAAAAATTCTTCCTAAAACATATGAAAATGCAAAGGATATAGAACAGCTAAAACATATTTGAAAAACAACAAGTCTGGAAAATTTAGACTAACTAATTTAAAAACTAACTGGAGGGGAACCTAGGTTTAGACAGTTAAGCATCCAACTCTTGAATTCAGCTCAGGTCATGTTCTCAGGGTTGTGGGATCAAGCTCCTCATCCAGCTTTTGCTCAGATGGGAATCTGCTTGAGATTCTCTCCCTCTGCTCTCCTCCCCACCCCTGCAACTCATGCTCTCCTTTCTCTTTCTAAAAATTAATAAATAAATCTTAAGAAAAAACTAAGTGGAAAGCTAAAGTAATGAAGACATAAGGATAAACATCAACAATGGAACAGAATGTAGTCCAGAAATAAACCCATAAATTTATGATCAATTGATTTTCAACAATTATGCCATGGTAATTCAATGGAGAAAGCATAATTTTTTTCTTTTCTTTTCTTTCTTTTTTTTTTTTGAGAATGCATAACCTTGTATTTTATTCTTTACTTATTTATTTATTTAAGTAGGCTCCACTGGGCATGGAGCCCAAAACAACCGTGAGATCAAGACTTGAGCTGAGATCAAGAGTTGGACATTTAACTGACTGAGCTACCCAGGAGCCCTGAGAAAGCATAAGTTTAAAAAAAAATATAGCACTAGAACTGGATATTCATATGAAACAAAATTAACCTAACTTTCTCTTTTCACCATTAACAAAAATAGTTAACCCCCTAAAGAATCATAGACTTAAATGTGAAGATTGAAACTATGAAAAAGCATAGGAAGAAATCTTTTAAACTTCGGATTAGCCAAAGATTTCTTATGTATGATAGTAAAAATGCTATCTATTACTAAAGAAAAAAAAAGATAAATTGGACCTTAACAAAATCAAGGTCTTTTACTTTTCAAAAGACTCCATTACAAAAAGGAAAAGATAAGCCACAGACTGAGAGAAAATATTTGCAAATAACATATATGATAAAAAATACTTGCATCTAGAATATATATCAAACTCCTATAATACAAGAATAAAGAAACAAATGACTCAATTGAAAAATGGTCTTGAGTAGACACCTCACTAAAGAAGGTATACAAATTGCACATAGAGTCATTGACAAACATAAATTTAAACAGAGCGAGATAGCATTGCGTACCATCCAGAATGACGATAATAAAAAAGACATAATACCAGTGTTGTCAAGGATGTGGAGGAACTTGAACTTCCATAATGGTGCTGGTGGGAATATAAAATGCTATAACTACTTTGGAAAGCAATGTGGCAATTTCTTAACAAGTTAAATATATACTTGCCTAGAATCTTCCCAAGAGAAATGACAACATATGTGCAGAAATTCTTGTCTGTAAATGTTCAGGCTGTATTATTTGTAATACGGAAACAAAACATGGAAAAAAAATCTAAATGTTCATCAGCTACTCAACATCTAAACAAAATGTTACGTTGCCATTTTGCTGAGTACCTCTCAGCAACTGAGCAATAAAAAAAGAGTGAACCACTGACAGATGCGGCACCAGGGATGAACCTCAAAAACATTATGAAAATTAAAGAAGCCAGATGCAAGAACTGCATAAGATTCCATTTATATGAAATTTCTAGAAAAGACAAAATTATAGCTTAAAAAAGCAGGTCAGTAGTTGTGTAGGAATTGAGACTAGAGTCAGGATAGACTGCAAATGGGCCCGGGAAACATTTTGGGATGACATAAATTTTGTAAGACTGGACTGGAGGGATGGCTGCACAACCATGTATATTTTTTAGAATTCAGTGAACTATAAGCATAAAATAGATGAATAATATGGTATGTGTATTATATCAGAATAAAACAGTTGAAAGCATATCTGAGAAGGGGATATACTGAGCATTGGTTGATTTTTTTACTTCCCGGTATTCATTTCACCATAGTTTAGTGCCAACATTGTATTTTTTTCCCCTGTGGTGTGCAATCTGTGGAACTATCGAGGTACTCTCTGATCCCCAAGCCAAGGGGTAGGCAGTTAGTATTCTCTTTTGGAAGAGAGAAAATTCTAGTTCAAACTCTCTTAAGAAAAAGTAGGTAGTTGGCAGTATTTGAAACCTACATACGATTAGATTCAGCTTTGGTGGTGGTGGTGGTGGTTGAGGTGGGGTACAAGGAAAGTCTCCCTAGAAACTTCATCAGAAACTAATCCACTCTTGAGGTTTTTTTCTTTCTCTGGGGATATGTTGAGTTCTTGCTCAGTTTTACATGCCATGGTGAGGTATTGTTGGATGGGGACATTTGGATCTGTAATGTAAAGAAGCAGATATGAGTTTACTGGGAAGCTACAGGGCTTGACTAGGGTGGACAGCCCTTGATTTTGGCTGCTTCACATCCATTCCATCTTTTGGTACTGGCGATTTTCTTAGAGATCGTCTCTTTCTGTTTTGGAAAATGGGAACGAGGTGAGCATATGATTCTAGTTAAACTAATTAGATGTTTTGTTCAATAAATAGGAAACGAGTAGACTACAGAGAAGACGGTAATTGGTTTGAACAAATTCATTCAAGAGAGGGTGCCCTGCTAACTCCCGGAGCCCCTGGGAGCTGAGTGTTCAGCATTCATCAATTATATAAACCATCGCAAGTATTTCTAATAAATTCTGTTTTTGCATAAGTTAGATTTAGCAAATTAGCAGCAAGTATTATTAAAATAAAACAGCAATTCTCTTGATGGAAATGTGAACAAAAATAGATAATTGATGAAAAAATATGCTGGAAAGTCTGCTTTGGTTTTTGGTTATGTGCCACATCTGTGTCTGTCCTTCATGAGCAGGTGTGAGAATGTGTATCTGTGTGCCGATGCACGATTGTCATAGGTCAGGAGTGCAACTTTGAAGATAGAAAGTGGACACAGTGAGGGGTGCCTGGGTGGCTCAGTTGGTTAAGTGACTCTTGGTTTTGGTTTACGTTGTGATCTTGGAGTTGTGAGATCAAACTCTGTGCTGAATGGAGTCTGCTTGGGATTCTCTCCCTCTCCTTCCCCTTCTGCCCTTCCCTCTGCTCACACACCTCTCTCTCTCTTTCTCCCTCTCTCTCACTAAAATAAATAACTAAAATATTTTTTAAAAAAAGAAAGAAAAGAAAAGGGGCACAGTGAGAATGTCAGCAGGTAGTGCGAACCCTTTCAATACTCTGTATATTGTGAGCCTAGAAAGTATAGTTTGAAAAACATGATTTATAGAGTTGTGGAAGCAGAATAACAGAAACCCCTCCTTTGAAGAAAGTTAGATATGTTAGTTTAGTTATGTTGGTTAGATATGTTAGTTTGCTTTATGCAAGGAATCCACTTTAATGAAAAAGGGATTGTGGGGCCGAGGAGACCTCAAAGCACTCTTTGTTGATTCAAGCCTTAATGTTAATCGCTTCTCTTTGATGATAAAGAAAACTATGGGAACAGAATCTATTAAGCCCAAAGACCTAAACAAAAAACTTGCCTTCTAACACATCAAGTCAAGACGACCTTTCAAGTAAGACTAAAACTTGGTTCTGCTCAACAATAATTGGCAGATTCCGGGGATGTGTTTCCATTCATTGTCAAAAACCACAGACTCTCCTGCTCTCAGACTGTTTCATCAGCCAACTGGAGCATCAACCTTTGTGTTGTCAAAATCATGAAACAAATCTGGATAATTATGAGAGGACAGAAAGGATGACTGGCACAAATGAGGGTCCTGAAAGTGTACTCAGCTTTCTTCAGACATAACCAAACTTAAAATTAATTTAAACTAAATTCTTAGTTTTACTATTTATACACATTTGGAATAGACTTTTTTTAAAAAAAAAAAGATGATTTTTTTTTATTCTACTGTCTCCTTTGGCCAAAACAAACAGGATATAAGTGCTTCTGACCATTTCTAAATCCAAAAGTAATCCGTACTTTGTGCTTCTACAATATATAGCCCTGCTCCTCTGTGGCACGTGATGGAGTTATTTGCCAATTTTCTTCCGACCAGATGAGACGAGGTGGAGGTTGGACCCTAGAGCAGAGCTCAGAGACCCCTAAAAGGCCTCTGTTTGTTATGTAAATAATAAAACAATTGGTGGACTTTTCATATGAGACTTAATGAATTATAAAGTCATTTCCAAAAAAAAAAAAAATAAAGTCACTTCTATTCTGTCATCACTGATGAGATTTCACAAACAATAGATTTGCAATTGGAATTGCAAAGACCAGAGGAATCTTGGAGTTGGGATATTAATTGCATTTTAAACCATAGCCATGAGTTGCCTCCCTATTGTGTGAAAATGTCTAGCATAGGATTATTCAACAATACCTAAAAAATAGCTGGAATAATTTACGTGGGGCAGTAGTGGTGCCAGCATCAGTAACTTGGTTTTGTTTGTTTTTTATGGCAGAGGGGGCGGTATCAGGAGCCTTTAACTAGAGTCCTCTTTCTAGACTAGGATATTCCCAATTATAAATAAAAGGAAGCTGAAATGGTTAGGGTCTCCTGTTATAATGAAGAGGTGAACAGTACTTCTCATACGTGTTTTGTGATAAGATGCGGCTCCTACTTGAGCCCTGCCATTAATTTTAAGCCAAGAGATATACCTCTATGAAATGTCAAATCACTGGCTCTGAATCACATTCTAGCCAACAGTCTCCCATGTAATCAGCTGTCGTCCTCAGTAACAGGTAGGGGAAAGTGCCCTACTTTCACTTTATTCCTGCCAGAGAGCTCCAGCTTGAGAGTCTGGCTAAGACTCAAGGACATAATAGGGAATCTGGTTTATATAAAATAAAGAGATAAAATTCCTGCTTTGTTTCCTCCCTTTCCTCACCCCCAACTTGTCCTCTAGCACATCCTTATTTCTCTCCTAGTCCAGTGATGTTTGCTAGAAGGATGTCTTACCTTAGTGTCCTGTCTCACATCATTCAGTCTCATTACCATCCTGGCCTCATTAATGGGGTCATGCAGAGGTTTCATCTGCTTAGAGAGGGGAGTGAGTCCACCCAGGTAGCTCTTCTCTTGAGAATTCCAATTAACCTATTACCTTGATCCATCTTTCTATGTGGTTATTGGGTGTCTCCATAGATGCTGATCAGTTCTTTCTGTACTTGGTATAGTTCCTATTTTTTTAAGAGAGGGTTACTCTGAATTCCCCAGATCTATTATGTCCTCTTAAACAGATAAGTACAGAACTGTAATTTTTTGGTTAGATATGCTTACCATATGAAACAGGACATCTCTGTATAACTGAAGAGAAGTAAAAACTCATATTTTGTGATTTAATACTTAACCATGTATGTTAATAGTAATCACCATCATAATGTTTTCATTTCTCAAGAGGACAAATATTCTATAAAGTTCTTTTCTTTCTTTTTTTTTTAAAAAGATTTTATTTTATTTATTTGACAGAAAGAGAGAGATCACAAGTAGGCAGAACAGCAGGCAGAGAGAGAGAGGGGGAAGCAGGATCCCTGCTGAGCAGAAAGCCCAATGCGGGGCTCAATCCCAGGACCCTGATAATCATGACCTGAGCTGAAGGCAGAGGCCCATCCCACTGGGCCACCCAGATGCCCCTGGAGTTATTTTCACTGAAGATTGAAAATACATAAATAATTAAGAAGAAGGGTAGGCATTGTTGTTTGATGGTTTTAATGTAGTATCTCCTAGGTTCATGTAACAAACTGGATAGCTTGCCAAGGTCCCTTTCACCTTTATAATGACACAGAACAGATGTTACTTTCTGGTTTGAAACAAGAAATCAAGTAAGACTCCAGCATAGCTGCAAAGAAGGTTTTAGTCTAATTTTATCAGGTGAAGTTACCTTAATCTTTTTTGGTGGCCTGAGGCTTCACAAAGGGTCTATATGTTATTAAAGACATGTGAAACGCTGATAGCATAAAACAGGTCAAGAGATAACAGGAGGACAAGAAGTAAGTGGGAAAATGCTGCAGGGAAAAGAAAGACATAGGCAGGAACTTGCATGCTATATTCAGTGAATACTGTGGTCTCAAAGATGATTACATTTCCTTAATAGGGGCTTCCCAGGTCCTACTGAGTTCAGGACAGGGCAATTTATTCTAATGAACAAGAAAGGAAAAAAGCATAAAAATTGCTGTTATTCAGTCATTTGGGAGAGACCATATTTTCAGTTTCTCCAATTCTTGGTGGAATGTTATATCTGATTTTACATATCAACTTGAGAATTGTATTTATCTAAGTCATTCTAGTCTCTTGGCATCTGGCCTTCTATTCTCTCCTCCTAAGTTCCTTGCTCTAATTCTTTTTAAACTTCCCACCTTCCCTTGTTTGTGTGTTGACTCCATTTTCGGAATGAGCTGAGATTTGTCTGAAGGAGCTCTAACTTGATGTTTACCTTTCATGAGAGTCTGGCACTGAGACCGACCTTTTGGTATCTTTGGAAGAACCTTCCAAATGTCATTATCGGAGTGTTGGGAAGACCTTGTGCCTCCTATGCCTCCTTTCTTTCCAACCCGTTTCTCCCTGACTTAATTGCTAATGTCTGAGATTTTATCCTTTGAGTCTTGCTTCTACTGATATTAAGGCACAGACACTCCTGGGAAGATCCAGTCACTCACACTTTATTGTGAATGAGGCATAGCGGCTGGATTTTGATAAAAAGGCAGAGATTCAGAACTAGAGAGCTCTGGTGACGGGTACAGCTGTAATCGCCACAGTGGTGGTACAACAGCTGAATGCAGTCTCATCTGCTGCTCTCCAGCTCTGTTAACATGAGTCACTTCGGGGACGCCTGGGGGCTCAGCGGGTTAAGCGTCTGCCATGGGCTTGGGTCACAATCCAGGGGTCCTGGGATCGAGTCCCGCACTAGGCTCCTTGCTCAGTGGGGAGATCTGCTTCTCCCTCTCCCTCTGCCTGCTGCTCCCCCTGCTTGTGTGCTCCCCCCCCCCGACGAATGAGTGAATGCAATCTTAAAGCGAAACATGGAGTCACTCTGCTTACCTGAACCTCAGTGATCACATACAAAATAGAGAGTAATAATGCTTGTCTGATTTACCTAACAGGATTATTTGGAGGTTCAATGACAGAATAGGTGTCACAAAAGCTATGCAAACTGCGAAGTGCTCTGCAAAGTAAAGATATTAAAGGACATGACCAAAGGGGAAGGGCAATGTGGTCAAGGCAATGTGTATTCCCGACACAACCGGGGTGGACCGGGCTGCCGCTTTGTCCAGGGTTCTTATGCTGCCTTCCTGGACATCAATGTGCTAAGGCCAGCCACTTCTCTTTTCTCTTTGCTTTTCTTCTCCAGGCCGGTCCATACTGGGTGAGAGAGGATGGCTCTTGAAGCACCAGTCACCCTTCGCCTTAAAGGTTTATCTTTGTCCAGAACCTGAGTCTTCAATAAGAGAGAATTATTTAGGCTTGCGGGAAGCAGTAATTCTTTAGGAACACACTTCTTCGAGGTCAAAGTAGGACTAGAATCAGTAAAATAAGATAGCAAAATGGAGTGGCATTATAATTCAGAGAATGCACTAACAGCTTCCAATGAAGAAGCCATCATGTAGACATGATCAGGCTGCTGATGTATTAGTTATTCTCCTTTTTTCTTGTTCAAGACGACCATTAAGCACTGATAAATGAATAAATGCCTGCGACCACCCAGCCACGAGCACCAAACAGAGCTGTCCATGTGTAGCAGGCAGAATAATGCATCTGAAACACCCACATCTTAACTCCTGGAACCTGTTGAGATGCTATGTCACGTGGCAGAAGAGTCTGTGCAAATGTCCCAGGCCAGGGAGATGATCCTGCATTACTCGTGTCTGCCCAATCTAATCACATGAGCCCTTAAACACAGAGAACTTTCTCCAGCTGGAGTCAGAAGAGTGAAACAGCGGTCAGAGGCATTGGAAGTGTGAGAAGGATTTGACATGTCATTTCTGGGTCTGACATGCAAGGGATCGTCAGCAAGGAACAGAATTGGGCCTTTAACATGGGAGGGTGGGTGGTCTCTAAGTAGACAGCAAACCAAGAAATAGGGACCTACAACCGCGAGTAACTGAATTCTGCCAATAATCTGAAATCTGAACGGGCAGGGAAATAAAGTCTTCCCAGAGCGTCCAGGAGAAGAGTCCAGTCGACAGACACTTTGACTTTGGTCTGGTGAAATTGGGAGCAGAGAAACCAGCTAAGATGACCTCGCATTCTTACCCATAGACACTGAGAGTCAAGCCACGGATATTTTGGTAACTAGTTATGGCGGCAGCAGAAAATGAGTAGACCACGTGAGAGGCCGCCACCGTGTGATCTTCCTTCTGGCCTTTATCCTTGAATCATTATTTTTTTTTCTGATTATAGCATCTGAACACCTAACACATGACTCTTTTTTCTTAGGGTTTATTATTTCGGTACACCCATCCATACACCCAACGTGGGGCTCCTCTTCATGACCCCGAGGTCAAGAGTCGCTCTTCTGACTGAGCCAGACCCAGCACATGACGCTTCAAATCAGCAGATACCTCGGTTTCAGATGTTCTAGACTAAGTTTGAATTCCTTTAATTTTTAGTAATTCCTCCTGAGGTCCCTCACGGTGAATTTTGTACACAGTTCTCTCTACAGAATGTTTAAAAAGTTGAGAAATAACATACGTTCAATAAAATGTTCTATTAACTGCATAACTTGATTTAAGTTTTCATGTGTCGATGCCTACGGACCCCTACCTAGGATGCAGAGATAGGATATTTCCATCACTTCAGTGGGCGTGACTTCTATCACCACAGTTTAGGTGTGCCTGCTGAAATGCATGTAAATAGAATCATACAGAATGTGGCTTTAGTGTCTGGCTTCTTTAACTTAGCGTGTTTTTGATATTCCTCCATGTTGTTGTGATAGTAAAGTTTGTTCTTTTTTTATAGTACAGTAGAGTATTCTACTATATGCATATAATTATGCGTAGTCTCCCATGATGGTTATTTGAGTTGTTCCCAATTTTGAACTATTAAATAAAGCTACCATAGACCCTCTTGTACTTGTTTTGTTGTTGTTGTTGTTGTTTGTTTGTTTGTTTGTTTTGGTGGATATCTATACTTGTCTTTTTTGGGTACATAGGTATGAATGGAATTTCTGGGTTATAAGGTTGATTAACCTATATTTGGTCAGGTTATGCCAAACTCATGCTTCAAGATTGGTGAATTATGTCTAGCTGTTTTCATGGGATGTATTATTAGAAATAATTTTATTTTTACCAACAAGCCACGAACCTATAGGTATTGTGATATATGTATGCTGTCTGCATGTAAGTAGAATTCAATTTTTTTTAAGTACCTACTCAGAAGAGCTGTGATTTAAAACAAAGCAGTTATAATGGAGTTTTATTTTTCAAAACAGAATGCTGCACTAAAGGCAATTTTACTTGTCTCTGTATTACATTTGGCTTTGCAGCATTTTCTGGTCTACTCATCTTAAGACCTATGCGTCTTATCTTGTGAACTTATCACTGGACATCATTCTCAGCATGAGGAAGCCCAGTATGAGCATTCATGATTTCACCAAAAGGGCGATTTTCCCTTCCCTATTTCTGAGTGCTGAGGAGCCCAAACCTCTGTTTTGGAAAGAGGCTGGTTAAGTGCTCTGTGCCTTTGGGAAAGAGAGGTTGCTTTTACATCAGGCAGTTTGAATGGGCCTCCAAGAAGTCGCAGAGCACAAGTCCTGGGCAACATGTAGCAGCTGGTCATAGACACATTTTAGTCTCAAGACTGCAGGTAATGTGGTTCTCCATCCAGGTAATGTGAAGTGCTCCTTCAAAGGGTCGTCTCCTCTGGACTGTGGACTGGCTCCCAAGCATTGGCCATCCCGCCAGAGATTCCCCCAGACTCTTAGTGCTAGCTCTGCTTCTTCCCATGGGCCTCCCAGGTCTTGCTCCACCCCCTACCTTCTCACATCCTCTACTTTCTTTATAATTCTTCTGTTGTAAAAGAAACTGTAGGTCTTACTTTCTTCAATCTTCCCTTTTGATTCTTTGGCAACATTCAGAAGTCAAAAAATACACATGGCTGATTCTTTTCAAGGAAAAGAATTTGTGTGGAGGGGAGGAGAAGAAAAGCAGAAATACTGTTATTTCGTTTAGGTCATGTATTAGAGTTCTCTGGAGGAAAAGTATATACATGGTTGATTATAAGGAATTAGTTCACAGAGTTACGGAGGCTGACAAATCCAAAATCTGCTGTGTGGGCTGGCAGGGTGGAGACCCAGGAGAGCTCATGGTGCAGTTATAGTTCCAAGGCAGTCTATTGGACAAACAGTAACACAATCTTCTACATTGCTCTTGCTTGAGGAGTCTAGACTTTTTGTTCTATTTAAGAACTGAACTGATTGGATGAGGCCCACCCACATTATGGAGGGCAAGCTGATTTAATAAAAATTTACTGACTTAGATGTTAAACTCATCTAAAACATACTTTGAGTTGACAAATAAAATTAAACATCACATGTCATTGTGATCACATGATCACATGTCAGATCACATGGAGATCTTCATGATCTCCAGGAACACACTGTAGCTAAACTGGGCTTTATCAATGCCCCACTAGTGTAAACTTTCTCATTTTAGGGCAAAGACCACATTGTGGATTAAGATGATATGAATTTGAACCCCCGTGATCCTTGGTGGCTGTGTCATTTGGAAAGATCTTTTTTTTTTTTTTTTTTGAAAGATCTTTAGCTTCAGCAGTTATCATACAGCACTGGTTCTCAACTGTGGCAATTTGTCTCTCCTTCTACCTCCCCAGGAAATGTTTCAGAACGTCTGAAAATATTTTTGGTTGTTAAAATCCGGGTGGGGGTAGGAGGAGTTGTACCTGCATCTGGTGGGTAGAGGCCAGAGGTGCTGTTAAACATCCCACATGAACAGTACAGGTTCCCAACAACAAAGAATCATCTGGCCCAAGATGTCAGTAGTGATGAGGTTGTGAAAGCTTTTGCGGGAGGCAAGGTGATCAAGCTAAGTTAGAATAAAGTTGGAGAAGACTGGAAAATGGAAAGGTTAGAAGACAAAATAACCAATAGAATGGCACTTAAATTTCAAAAGAAAATATGAGAACACCGGATTTTGTGTTTTGTTTTGTTTTTTTCCCAGTTTCTAAATAGAATGTTAGGTAGGTAATACTATAAGTTGAAAAAAGCATTACTGGAAGTTAAGCTATATTTTTTTAAAAAATAGCTTTACCTTTTTTTTTTTTAAAGATTTTATTTATTTATTTGTCAGAGAGAAAGGGACAGAGAGCGAGCACAGGCAGACAGAGTGGCAGGCAGAGGCAGAGGGAGAAGCAGGCTCCCTGCCGAGCAAGGAGCCGAATGTGGGACTCGATCCCAGGACGCTGGGATCATGACCTGAGCTGAAGGCAGCTGCTTAACCAACTGAGCCACCCAGGCGTCCTGAAGTTAAGCTATTATTGAGAGAAAAGAGAGGAGAGCTCAAGTTACTAAGAACATTAGGTATTTTATTAAATTCCTCCCTCATGTCGTCAGCCCATAGGACACCACTAAGGTTTGATGGCCTGGGGTGACATGGTGAAGGTGACATGACTGTAAGCAAGTGTCACAGGTCAAAAGAGGGGGGTGAACCCATAGTTAAGAAACCTAAGAGAATATTTTGTAAAAATATGTAAAGGGATAACTACAGTATGACTTACCAAATGCGTTAAAGTAATAGATTACTATTTTGTTAGTTTATAATTTATTCTGGCAGTCTGTTTAACCATATGCACAGTCTCCTGAATATGATTTAAATGTTAAATCCTAATTATGAAACTCTAATTCAAAACAATTTTAAGCAAGGCTGTTGAGAATTAATGTGAATGCAAATCATGAAGTCACTCTCATTAGGGAAATGCACACTAATTTTAATTTTGGACCAGGTGTAAGCATCTCTGAACTAATAACAAGGAGACCTAAATTAAAAATAAGAATGGTCAAAACTTTAAAAAGATTATATTCTGCCAATTTAAGTTATCCAGGAATAAGCATTAGCTACCTAATCTTTCTTTCTTCATTTTAAAAAAGATTTTAATTTTAATTTTTTTAAAAAGATTTTATTCATTCATTTTGAGGGAGAGAGAGAAGGGGCAGAAGTGGAGGGAGAGAGACAAGTAGGCTCCATTCTGAGTGTGGAACCCAATATGAGGCTCCATCCCCCACACTGAGTTCATGGCCCAAGCCAAAATCAAGTCAGTTGGCTTTTTGATTTTTGATTTTTTATTTTGATTTGATTTTGATTTTTCAACTGACTGAACCACCCAGGCACCCCTAAAGATTTTTATTTTTAAAGTAATCTCTACACCTAAGGTAGGGCTGGAATTTACAATCCTGAGATCAAGAGTCACATGCTTTACTGACTAAACCAGGCCAGTGCTCCTACCTAATTTCTTTATAAATGATTCTGAGATAATTTAAAAATATATAGATTACTGAAGGCCTTCTAAACTTTTAGGACTGGTATTGTTGGCTTCGTTAGCTTTTGCCTTGTTTCAATAGGCTTCCTTTGTACATACTGGGCTATTGTAGTCAACCAACTCAGTCAGTGTGCTATGAGGGTCACCACACATGCCCTTTTGTTTAAATTAATCAGCCTCTGAACAAGAAGGAAGACAATTAATTCTATTGACTGAGTCAAAAAGAAAAATGAATATATCAAAGCAAGCGTGAAATTCTTTTCAGTTGGCATGCACAGTGAATGTGGCTAATAATACCTCTTGAGTTTTCTGTCAAGCAGATCAATATATCTCTATCCAATAGAGTCAATATTGTAACATTTTTGAACCGTTCATTCATTTTTCATCCACCTACCATTTATTGAAACCTTAAATTTGTGTTTAGTGATGGCACTCTGAATGCTTTAGTCTAGGGGGAGGGGAGAGATTCACATTACAAGGTACAAACGTAACTCTCATTCTATGAGATAGGTATTAGTGGTGGAGACCTGAAAGAGATGTACTTGGACAGGTAGCCTGGGGCAAGAAGAGCATGCTCATAAATCCCTAAGGACATGGGGATTTAGTTTGAGAGATGAGTGCTGCTTCATCAAAGTGGCAGCAGGGTGGTAATGGGAAGTGGTCTTTTCTGGATATATTTAAAAGGTAGAGCTAGCAGGCTTGTGGGATGGAATCAAAAGAGAATGGTTAAGAATGATTTTGAAATTTTAGCGAAAACAACTAGGTTGGAGTTGCTATTTACTGAGATTGAGACGATTGGAGAAGTAGTTTGGGAAGGAAATGTGTTAGGTTTTGGACATGATGTGCGCCATTAGATTTTCTGGTGGAGATTGGAAAAGGTACTTGGGACAAAATAAGCTTGGAATTCAGGGGAATAATCTGCATTGGGCATTTACACTTGGAAATCTCAAGTACATAGATGGTATTTAAAGCCATAAAACTGGGATAATTCCCTAATGAGCAAATGCAGAGAGCCAAGAGGAGAGATGAGCTCTTTGGCAAAATAATGTGTAGAGGCTGAACAGATAAAGAGGGGTCAGCAAAGAAGACCAGGAAGGAGGACAATGAGGTTGGGAAGAGAATCTCCAGAGGGTGAGGGACCCAGAACTCTAAGTGAAGACAGTGTGGTAAGGATGGAATGGTGGCCTGGGTCAGAGGCACCCGGTAGATTTAGTAATATGAAGACTGGGACTTAAGCACCGAGCCTGCCCATGTGGATGTCACGGTAACGTTGACTAGAGCTTTGATTGGAGTTTGGGATAAAAACCTGACTAACGGAGGTTCAGGAAAGAACGGAGGGTGAAGAAATGGAGAAAGCACATATTACCAGCTCTCTGAAGATGTTTCCTGAAGAAGAAGCAGAGAAATGGGGCAGCAGCTAGAAGGCTGGAAGTAGCTAGAGAAAAAAGTAGGGTCGAGTTTTCTTTTTTTGGTAAAGAATGGAGATATTTTCACATGTTTATATGCTGGTGGGAATACTGCAGCAGAAAAAGGGGAAAAAATGATGCAGAAGCAGGAGGGGCCATTCTAGAGAGAAGTCCTTGAAAAGATGGGTTTTATTGCACAGATGGAGAACGTGGCCTCACTGGGAGCCAAAATAGTTCACCTGCTGGAACATGAGCAGAAGCAAAGTGATGGGTGTGCGTAGCCTGGCTGGCAGACTGGGTAGTGGGAACATGTTTTCTCCTCTGTAAGGGCAAGCATACAGAGCAGAATCCTTTCCTCTCACCTTGGTGGATTGTCACTGTATGTATTTTCTGTACTTTCCTGGAAGCCTAAAATGTTTTCAACCCTGACTGCAGTTTAGAATCCCATGGAGAGATTTTGAAGAAATACAAATTTCTAGCCCCCCTTCCCTGCCCACCCTGGAGTTAATCAGTCTGGATACCAATATTGAAAAAAAAAAATCTCTCTGAGCCATTGATAACCACTGGGCTAGATGATATAATATTCTGTGTATAGCGAGTGCCTGGAAAATTGAGTGATTTTGTATGATGGTGGCATCAGCACCATAAGAAACAGGACTGTGATATTTTAGGAAGATAAGATTATGCTGCTACAGACTGAGTTCTCAAGGAAGCAGACCCCGAGACCCAGGTTAGTGTGCACATGTTCCTTGTGGAAGGAGAGGGTGCAGGATTGAGCCGAGGGGAAGTCAAGCTGCAAAGCAGCCCCATGATGCACTCTGCAGACCCCGTGGAGAGACCTGGAGCCCAAATGCTCTGCCGGTGTTATCCTGCATTGGAATGAAATGACCAGGCCTACATAGACCGATCCTTTATCTGATATGGATCTCCCTGGGAAGGATTTGACCTAGGTAAGGGGGCTCTCTGCAGAAAAGGAGCTGACAGATAAAAAGCTCTCCTTGGACTGGGAGCTCGGGGGTGGGGGGGGTGGGGGAGTGAGGGGACCAGCATCACAGGGTCCTCCAATGTGCTAACGCCACAGGTCTACATACCCGGTTCTGGTCTATGAGACAGGCTGGCTGGAAGACATGAGTGTCCCCCGTGAGTCCGAGGAGGCTCATCCATAATGTCTTTCTGAGAAACATGTTTAGCTTTTTGAATCAATATTATAAATTTTCTCAAAATTTTGTTACACGCATACACAAACATGGTTCACAAAGCAACATTCTTCTACAATTGCAACTGAAGAAATATTCATTTTTAAGTATCCGGTTACTGGCTATGCTCAGCTCCACTTCCCGTGGTGTGCTCTCCGGTAACAGAAGTACTGAAATGGCGAGGAAATTTTAGATGATTTTTTCTTCCTGTCAGTTAATTTACATTTTAAATGTGTAACAATTTAAAAGTATAAAAACAACTAGGAAGATGGATCAGTGCACAAAAACAGGATGCTTGGAATCCCTGGCAATGTTCATGGTAATGAGGAAAGTTAAGAACCACCTGATATCAAGGAAGCCTGTTTTGTCCCTGAGGCACCAGTGAGGGTAGCAAAGATGAGAGCACCACTCCCACCACGACGAGAAAAAGGCATAGAGAAACCCAGTGAAATGAGATATTAAGGGAGATATACTTAGATGTTTATTTAAAATTTGGAGGTTGTGATCGAGATGCAAATGTCTAAAATATGGTGTCTCTTGTAGCCATTACTGTTATAATGATATTTTAAAAAGTACACATTTTGAAGGAAAAAAAAATCACAAGAAGTCTTGCAGTTAAATAGAGCCATCATAGCTAGAAGGAATGTAATGAAAAGCATAATCCCTATGCAAATGAGGACTTACTTGATGGTCCCTTTGAGGTTAAATAAACTGAGGGCCCCTGACTCATTGCTATGAAGCATTGAAAGGCTTCCTTTGAAAGCTGATGCCATCTTTGGGAAAGGAGGAAGAGGGAAGAAAAGCCCTCAGGGAAAGGTATACTTTCAATTGACAGATATTTACTTGAAAGAGACTGTTTTAAGCAACAAGATGTCTGTTATCTTTATCTGGCAAATTTAAATGCAGCCTTTCCCTCCTTCCATCAGTGGAATTGGGTCTCATAATTCAATTTGTCATTCAATTTGTAATTCTGATAGAAATTAAAAAGACTACCTTATTTTACTCTTCTGTGTATACAGTTTATTAACTTTTTCATGTTGCAAATATATTATTTATTTTACTGAAAACAGAGTGATTCTTAAAGTGAGTTTAAATATTTAGTGTATATTTTTATGTGATGAAAATTACAATATTTATGATAAAATAAAGAATACCATCTGCCATTTTTATCCACTAGAAAAATGATTGAATAATTTTACCTTCAAGAGTGAAAGACATTGTATCCTTGGCCATACAGATCCCAGAGATTCTACTCCTTAGCAAATTGGTAGAGTTATAAAAATATCCATTGACAAGGACCTAAAATTATTTTTTACCTTCCACCACTTTTGGCAACATTCTGGTAATGATTATTCTGACACAGCTCATAAAGGAATCAAAAAACAAAAATGTTGCCATTTGTATCCACATACTTTTGTGAATCTCAGTTCTCAAAACATTGTGACACTCATACCCAGAAGAGAAACTTACTGGGTGTCAAATCTGATATGTACAGCAGCAACAGCCCTTTCATGCAACAGGATTTTCCCAAATTGTTAGTAATTTCATTAGTGATATATTCATGCAATAGCTTCTTATGTATTAATCAATGAGGAAGGTAGGAAACTTTCCTTGTTTCATCTGATGGCAAGAAAATTTAAACCTCTATGTATTTGGTTGTATCATGTAGGGGATAACAACATTCATATGTATTTTAAAGATAAGAAAACATTCTAAATTAATTTCCAACTTGTCTAGTTTTAAGCTAAAGCCCCTAAACTTTTTAGGAATAGTTCTCTCTAGCTTCTACTATTAGTAGTCTTTTGATAGGGAAGTTTGAGAAACACTGAAATGGGATCCAGCAGATTTTTTATTTTTTTTAAGTAGGCTATTTTTTTTAGAGTAGTTTTAGGTTCATGACAAAATTTAGCAGAAGGTACAGAGACTTCTCATAGAAACCCCCCTGCTGCCACAGTTGCATAGCCTTCTCCAAGATTGATACACTCCACTCAGTAACACATTTGTTACAATTGATGAACTTATATTGACCCATCATTATTGCCCAATATCTATAAATTCTAATAAGTTTCATTCTTGGTTTTGTATATTCTATGGTTTTAGACAAATGTGTTTGGGGAGCAGAGTTGTTTTAAGGACTGTTATTTTGATAGTCATATAGGTTGTGTTGTGAAATATGGTAGTTACTAGCCACATGCAGCCATTTAAATTAAAATTAATTAAAATTAAAAATTGAGTTTCTTGGTTCTATAATCATAGGTCATGTCTTAGTAGCTTAATTACTACCTATGGCTACTGTATTGGACAGCACAGATAAGGCCCATTTCTACAATTACAGGAAGTTCGGTTAGGCAGAGCCAATACAGAGGATGGATTACAGAGAGGAAATCCTGGCAGCAGGAAAAACAATCACACATTTATTGATGTAGTAGTAGAATATTAACTCAAAAAATGAGGCAAAAATTAATATGCCATAATGTTTTTACATAGTTCTGTTAGCATTTTTTCTTTTTAATAATCATAGTCTATAAGGAAGAAGAAGAACAAGAAAGTAATTTATTATAAGTAAGTTGTAGCTTATTATTATTTTTAAAGATTCTATTCATTTATTTATTTTAGAGGGTGAGTATGGAGGGGTGGGGGGAAGAAGAAGAACAAGCAGACTGCACTGAGTATGGAGCCTGACGCTGGGCTCTATCTCACAACCCTGAGCTCATGACCCGCGTGGAAATCAAGAGTTGGCTGCTCAACTGACTGAGCCATTCAGGCGTCCCAAGAAAAGTTGTGGTTTAGACTGAAGAAAGTATTTTGTTCTAATCACAGAATTCCAGTTAGAAATGACCTTTGAAGTCTTCTTGCCAAACTCTCCATTTGATTGAATCCACTTTAATTGGCTATTTGGTTTGTGTTTGAACACCTCTAGGAGCTGGCACACACGGTCTCCTGAGACATAACATTTCACCCAAAGTCCATTGCCCCTGAGGAATCACTGAACTGAGACTGCTTACTGGGAAGCTGTGCGTGTGGGAGGGTGGGGTGTGTTTCTAGGTGCAGAGTTCCGGTTAGGGTAGGAGCTGAGCCTGTGTTTTGTTGGAGCTCCAAACCTGAGAACACAGGCAGTCTCTCTTCGTTTCACCCTCACTTTTAAGCAGGGGGAAAAAAAGTACCATTTGTAAAGAGTCACAGGATAAAATTATATGGGTTAATGTGCTTTGAAAAATTGAAAGTGCTATACATGTAGACGGTTTTATTATTACAAAGCCCTGGGGAATTTCGGTGATACAGTCAACCCAGGAAAGCTGATATTATGGTGGGGAAACCCTTAGGGAGCTTAAAATTATTGTCTCACCAGGTCTGGCTTGCAAAAGAAACTTGTTAAAGAATAAGACACATAAAGTTATATAAGGTTTTCAGAACATGCATAAATGAAGGTGAATATATTCAAGGTCCAGGAGCTCAGTAAAAAGGCATCTTCTTAAATATACTTCTTATTGGCTCAGGTAAGAACTTGAAAATTCAGGTCTATAAAGCAATACACAAATCTGTAAGACAGACGTGGAGAACTAAGACAGTACTATAAAACAAAATCTTGAAGTTTTTTTTTTTTTTAAATAAATGAATCCTTGATCCCTATGTTGATGTTTAAAAATTAACTTTGGGAGAGGCAAGATGGCAGAGGAGTAGCAGATTGAAATGACGTCAGATCCCAGGAGTTCAGCAGGAGAGGTATCAAACCATTCTGAACACCTACAAACTCAACAGGAGCTACAAGAGAAGAAGAGCAGCAATTCTAAGAACAGAAAATCGACCACTTTCTGAAAGGCAGGACGTGTGGAGAAGTGAATCTGAAGTGATGGAAAGATAGACCACGGAGGGAGGTGCTGGCTCCCGGCAAGTGGCAGAGCAGCGGAGCACAAAATCAGAACTTTTAGAAGTCTGCTCCACTGAGGCACATTGCTCCAGAGGCTAAGCGGGGGTGGAGCCCTCATGGGGACAGTGTGCTCTCAGGTCCTGCAGGGTCACAGAAGGATTAGAAGTGTCTGAGTGCCTGGCAGCTATTGGAGCAGGGAAGCTGACTACAGAGACAGAGCCTATGAGTGAGCTTTCAGTTCGGGGTTGCTGTAAACCATGAACCAAGGCACAGTGGGGCCACTGCTCTTCGAGCAGGGACCCCACAAGTGGCAGATCCAGGGAGATTCACCTTCCTCCTCCAGGAGGAACAGCGCAACAGGAATCTGCTAGGTTTAGAGACTCCAAATGGGGCTGTGTGCTGGAGACAGAAATGCTTGGTCATAGGCTGGGTGAGCTCCGAGTGTGGCCAGAGACCAGGGGACAGGAGTGATTGCTTATCTCTGAGGGCACACTGAGGAGTGGGGCCCTGAGGTCTCTGCTCCTCCAGGCCAGATATTGGGCGGCCGCCATTTTCATTCCCATCCTCCAGAGCAGTACAGAAAGTGTTCAGGAAAAAAAGCTCTGAGAGCAAACCCTAGCAGATTACTTAACCTGGTCCCTGGCAAAGGCGGTGCAATTCCACCTCAGGCAAAGACATTTGAGAATCACTGCAACAGGCCCCTCCCCCAGAAGATCAGCAAGAACATCCAGCCAAGACCAAGCTCATCAATCAAGGAGAACAGCGGGACTCCAGAGGTAGGGGGAAACAACCCATAGAATTCATGGCTTTCATCCATGATCCTTTAGTCTTACAAAGTTAAATTTTTTTAATTTTATTTTTTTTCTAATTCTATTTTTTAACTTTTCCTCTTTTAACATTTTTAACTAGTTTATCTTAACAATACCTTTCTAAAAAAATCATTTTAATCCTTCACTGTTATAGTCATATTTTATCCCTTTATTGTAATTAACCTTATTTTTTGCATACATATAGGATTTTTTTTCCTAAAAAATTTTGGTACACAATTTCTTCTAATAGATCAAAATATACCCTAATCTAGCACATGACTTTGTTCTAGTCTTCAGTCTGAGCACATACCCTCCTCTTTTCATTTTTTTTCTTTTTCCAACCAACGTATCAATTCCTTTTTTAGGATTTGTTTTAATTTTCATCTTTACAGTCATATTCCATCCCTTCATTGTGTTTACCATTATTTTCGTGTATATATCTATATCTATATCTATCTATATATGCATGTATATAATATATAATATATATATTTTATATATATATATATGTTTTTCTTTCTTTAAAAAGAAATATGTTTCTTTCATTCTTTAAAAATATATGTTGTTTCTTCTAGGAGACCAAAATACACCTAAAATCAAGTGGGTGGCTCTGTTCTATTCACCAGTCTAATATAAATAAATATATATATTATGTACATAATGTACTATGTACATAATATATATGTACATAATGTACATAATATATATGTATTATATATATATGTACATAATTATGTACATATATATATGATTTTTAATTTTTAATTTTTATTTCTTTTCCTCCTCTTTCTTCTCTCCCCAGTTTTGGATCTCTTCTGATTTGGTTAGCATACATTTTTCTGGGGTCTCTGCCACCCTTTTAGCATTTTATTCTCTTGTTCATATATTCTTATCTGGATAAAATGACTGGGTGGGAAAAACTCATCACAAAAAAAAAAAAAAGTACAAGAGACAGTACTGATGGCTAGGGACTTAATCAGTATGGACATTGAAAATATGTTAGAACTAGAGTTCAGAATGACGATTCTCAAGATCTAGCTGGGCTCGAAAAAGGCATGGAAAATATTAAAGAACCCCTTTCTGGAGAAATAAAATCCCTTTCTGGAGAAATAGAAGAACTAAAATCTAACCAAGCTGAAATCAAAAAAGCTATTAATGAGGTGCAATAAAAGATGGAGGCTCTTACTGTTAGGATAAATGAGGCAGAAGAAAGAATTAGTGATATAGAAGACCAAGTGATGGAGAATAAAGAAGCTGAGCAAAAGAAAGACAAACGACTACAGGGCCATGAGGGGGGAATTCAAGAGTTAAGTGATACCATAAGATGAAACAATATTAGAGTAATTGGGATTCCAGAAGAAGAAGAAAGAGAGAGAAGGGCAGAAGGTATATTGGAGTGAATTATAGTAGAGAATTCCCCTATTATGGAAAAGGGAACAAGCATCAAAATCCAGAAGACACAGAGAACCCTCTCAAAATCAATAAATATATTTTATTCCACACTCGTCATCTAATAGTAAAACTTAAAAGTCTCAGTGACAAAGAGAAAATCCTGAAAGCAGCCTGGGACAAGAGGTCTGTAAAATACAATGGCAGAAATATTAGATTGGCAGCAGACCTATGCACCGAGACCTGGCAGGCCAGAAATGACTGCCACATTTGGAGTCTAATTTGGAGCACTAATCTAGAAAAATGTGCAGCCAAGAATACTATATCCAGCTAGGATATCATTGAAAATAGAAGGAGAGGTAAAAAGCTTCCAGGACAAACAAAAATTAAAAGAATTTGCAAACACCAAACCAGCCCTACAGGAAATATTGAAAAGGGTCCTCTAAGCAAAGAGAGAGCCTGAAAGCAACAGACCAGAAAGGAACAGAGACAATATACAGTAACAGTCACCTTACAGACAGTACAATGCACTAAATTCATATCTTTCAATAGTTACCCTGAATGTTAATGGGCTAAATGCCCCAATCAAAAGACACAGGGTATCAGAATGGATAAAAAACCAAAACCCATCACATATGCTGTCTACAAGAAACTCATTTTAGACCCAAAGACACCTACAGATTGAAAGTGAGGGGGTGGAAAACCATTTACAATGCTAATGGACATCAAAAGAAAGCTGGAGTGGCAATCCTTATATCAGATCAATTAGATTTTCAGCCAAAGACTATAATAAGAGATGAGGAAGGACACTATATCATACTCAAAGGGTCCGTCCAACAAGAAGATCTAACAATTTTAAATATCTATGTCCCTAACATGGGAGCAGCCAACTATATAAACCAATTAATAACAAAACCAAAGAAACATATAGACAATAATACAATAATAGTAGGGGACTTTAACACCCCCCTCACTGAAATGGACAGATCATCTAAGCAAAAGATCAACAAGGAAATAAAGGACTTAAATGACACACTGGACCAGATGGACATCACATATATTCAGAACATTCCATCCCAAAGCAACAGAATACACATTCTTCTCGAGTGCACATGGAACATTCTCCAGAATAGATCATATCCTGGGTCACAAATCAGGTCTCAACTAGTACCAAAAGACTGGGATCATTCCCTGCATATTTTCAGACCACAATGCTCTGAAGCTAGAATTCAATCACAAGAGGAATGTTGGAAAGAACTCAAATACATGGAGGCTAAAGAGCATCCTACTAAAGAATAAATGGGTCAACCAGGATATTAAAGAAGAATTGAAAAAATTCATGGACACAAATGATAATGAAAGCACACCTGTTCAAAATCTTTGGGACACAGCAAAAGAAAGTACATAGCGATACAGGCCTTTCTCAAGAAACAAGAATGGTCTCAAGTACACAACTTAACCCTACATCTAAAGGAGCTGGAGAAAGAACAGCAAAGAAAGCCTAAACCCAGCAGGAGAAGAGAAATCATAAAGATCAGAGCAGAAATCAATGAAATAGAAACCAAAAGAACAATAGAACAGATCAACAAAACTAGGAGCTGGTTCTTTGAGAGAATTAATAAGATTGATAACCCCCTGGCCAGACTTATCAAAAAGAAAAGAGAAAGGATCCAAATAACTAAAATCATGAATGAAAGAGGGGAGATCACAACCAACACCAAAGAAATACAAACAATTATAAGAACATAGTATAAGCAACTATACGCTATCAAATTTGACAATATGGAAGGTATGGATGCATTCCTAGAGACATATAAACTACCAAAACTGAACCATTCAGTTCAATTTAGAACTGTTTAGAAGACCTGAAAAGACCCATAACCAGTAAGGGGATTGAAGCAGTCATCGAAAATCTTCCAACAAACAAGAGCCCAGGGCCAGATGGTTTCCTAGGGGAATTCTACCAAACATTTAAAGATAATTAATACCTATGCTCCTGAAATTGTTCCAAAAAATAGAAATGGAATGAAAACTTCCAAACTAATTTTATGAGACCAGCATTACCTTGATCCCAGAACCAGACAAAGAACCCATCAAAAAAGAGAATTACAGATCCAATATCCTTGATGAAAACAGATGCAAAAATTCTCACCAAAATACTAAACAATAGGATCCAACAGTACATTAAAAGGATTAATCACCACGATCAAGTGAGATTTATTCCAGGGCTGCAAGGTTGGTTCAACATCCACAAATCAATCAATGTGATACAACACATTAATAAAAGAAAGAACAAGAACCATATGATACTCTCAATAGATGCTGAAAAAGCATTTGACAAAGTACAGCATCCTTTCTTGATCAGAACTCTTCAAAGTGTAGGGATAGAGGATACATTCCTCAATATCATCAAAGCCATCTATGAAAAACCCACAGTAAATATCATTCTCTATGGGGAAAAACTGAGAGCTTTTCCGCTAAGGTCAGGAACATGGCAGAGATGTCCACTATCACCACTGCTATTTAACATAGTACTAGAAGTCCTAGCCTCAGCAATCAGACAACAAAAAGAAATAAAAGGCACCAGAATCCGCAAAGTAAACTCTCCCTCTTTGCAGATGATATGATACTATATGTGGAAAACCCAAAAGACTCCACTCCAGAACTGTTAGAACTCATACAGGAATTCAGTATAGTGTCAGGATATAAAATCCATGCACAGAAATCAGTTGCATTTCTATACACCAACAGCAAGACAGTAGAAAGAGAAATTAAGGTGTAAATTCCATTTACAATTGCACTGAAAACCATAAGATACCTATGGATAAATCTAACCAAAGAGGCAATGAATCTGTACTCAGAAAACTATAAAGTACTCATGAAAGAAATTGAGGAAGACACAAAGAAATGGAAAAAGTTCCATGCTCATGGATTGGAAGAACAAATACTGTGAAAATGTCTATTCTACCTAAAGCAATGTACACATTTTAATGCAATCCCTATCAAAATACCATCCATGTTTTTCAAAGAAATGGAACAAATAATCCTAAAATTTATATGGAACCAGAAAAGACCCTGAATAGCCAGAGGAATGTTGAAAAAGAAAGCCAAAGTTGGTGGCATCACAACTTTAAGCTCTATCACAAAGCTGTCATCATCAAGACAGTATGGCACTGGCATAAAAACAGACCTATGGATCAATGGAACAGAATAGAGCACCCATAAATAGACCCTCAACGCTATGGCCAACTAATCTTTGACAAAGCAGGAATGAATGTTCAATGGAAAAAGGACAGTCCCTTCAACTAATGGTGTTGGGAAAATTGGACATCCACATGCAGAAAAACGAAACTGGACCACTTCCTTACAACACACACAAAAATAGACTCAAAATGGATGAAAGACCTCAACGTGAGACAGGACCATGCACTTTGCCTGGTGCCAAATCCACTCTGTGGCAAAACTGTGATTAACAAATGAAAATTTCTTAACCTATTAGCTACCAGGGGACCACAGCTGGAGGTAGTAACAGATGAGCACAACTTTTTTTTTTTCTGTCTTTCATGTCACAAAGGGCCAAAATAAGGGGAAAGAAATGAAATTATCTGGTTCAAATGATTTAGTAGTGAGGATGATGTGATTATATCCCCTAAGCTTATCTAAAATTCATCTGATCATTCAACTTTGTGTGACATTTAAAACTTTATTTACTTTGAGATAATTGTAGATTCCTGTGCAGTCATAAGAAATAATACAAAGAAATCCCATATATCTCTCACCTGATTTCCCCCATAGTATGATAGCACAAGTAGGAAACCAACATTGATGGAAGACATCGATTTTTTTTCAGATCTCACCAGTCTCACATGCACACGTGTGTGTGTGTGTGTGTGTGTGTGTGTGATATTTAATCCTTTGCAATTTTATTACATGTGTACTTCATGGTCAATACACAGAGCAGTTTCATCACAAGGATCCTCATGCTACCTTTTAACAGTCACAGCCATGCATCCTCAGCCTTAAGAACCATGTGTCTATTCTCCATGTCATCATTTTTTCATGTCAAGAACATTTAGTAATGGAATCATATAGTATGTGAGCTTCTGAGTTGTTTTTTTTTAAACTCAGTTTAATTTCCTCAAGATCCAAGTTGTTTAGTATTTCAACTCCTTTTAATTGCTGAGTCGTATCCTCTATTATGATGTACCACAGTTAGTTTAACCTCTTGCCTATGGAAAGACAGTTGGGGGGTTTCCACCATTTGTCTATTATGAATAAAGCTGTTGCAAACATTCATGTGCACGTTTTTGTGTGAACGTAAATTTTTCTTTCTGATAAATGCCCCAGAGGGCAGTCTTTGGGTTGTATGGTGAGCACATGCTTAGTTTTGTAAGAAACTGACACATGCTTCCAAAGTGAGCCCCAGCAAGGTGTGAGGCATCCAGTTTCTTAGCACTGTTTCAGTACAAAGTGCTGTGCCTGGGGTAGAGCCTGTACTCTACAAAGGGGCTGGGTGGAGAGAGGGGGTCCTGGTCTTCAAGCTGAGTACATCTGAATTTAGCCTCTTCAACAATGGATCTGGGGAGAAGGAAGAGAAATACTGGCTTGCTCCTTCTGGGGAGACATCATAGCCCTTGACTGTGAGCCAGAGGGAGAGGGATTAATGTATTCTTGGCTGCACCCACTTAGAGTGGGAATTCTGCCATGCTGAGCTGGGAAGGGGTGAGGGGGAGTGGGGAGTGGGATGTAGTTTAAATGCCACAGATTCTTGCTGTTTTTACTGAATTTCAGTAGATTTTCCTTGAATAAATGTTCTTTCCAGAGACTTTTTTTGGGTAATTTTAGCAATTATGATTGTTTTTCTGGGGAGTAAGTCTGTAGAACACCTTGAGCCATGATTCTGAAGGGGAACCCAATACTACTGAGTTTTTACTAGGTATTTATCCAAAGAAAATGGAAGTACTCATTCAAAAAGATATATGCACCTCTATGTTTATTGCAGCATTGTTTACAATGGCCAAGATATGGAAGCAAACTAAGAACCTAAGTGCCCATTGATAGATGAATGGATAAGGAAGGTATATGTATATAAAGAAATGTTATGCAGCCATGAAAAGAGATGAGATAGTGCCATTGGGGCAACATGGATGGACCTAGAGGGTATTACACTAAGTGAAATTTGTCAGACTCAGAAAGACAAATGCCATATGATTTCATTTATAGGTGGAAATCTAAAAAAAAAAAAAAGTTAATAAACAAACAAAAAGCAGAATCAGTCCTATAAATACAGAGAATAAATTGATGGTTGCCCAGGTTGGAGGTGGGAGGATGGGCAAAATGGGCAAAGGGGAGTGGGAGACACAGGTTTGCATTTATGGAGTGACTAAGTCATGAGAATAAAAGACACAGTATAAGGAATAAATCATTATAATAACAGTGTAGCTACACTTCTGGTGAACATAGCATAATTTACAAACTGTTGAATAACTAATTTGTACACCTGCCGCCAATTTAACATTATGTGTCTGCCATACTCAAAAAATTAAAAAAAAATATATATTTTTTTATGCCTGGGACATAATTTAAAAAGACATTGTGTGTCTTTTTAAAAAAAATCTTTTTTTAAATTATTGATATTATTATTTTATTATTGATTGATTGATTGCCTGATATGCCTGGGACATAATTTAAAAAGACATTGTGTGTCTTTTTTTAAAAAAATATTTTTTTATTATTGATATTATTATTTTATTATTGATTGATTGATTTAGACTGTGTGTGTGTGGGGGGGGTAGGGGCAGAGGGAGACAGAGAATCCTCAGATGCCCTGTTGATTTCAGAACCCCAAGTAGGACTTGATTCCGGGACCTGAAATCATGACCTGAGCTGAAACCAAGAGTTGGATGCTTAACTAACAGAGCCACCCAGGTGCCCTGCTCCATTTTTCCTTCCTTCCTTCCTTCCTTCCTTCCTTCCTTCCTTTCTGCTTATGGATGTCTAATTTCTCCAGCACCCTTTGCTGAAAGAGATATCTATCATTCTTCTGTTAAATTGCCTTTGTACCTTTGGCATGAGAATAAAAGACACAGTATAAGGAATAAATCATTATAATAACAGTGTAGGCATAATTATATTCTTTTCTTTCTCTGTTGTCCCTGTTGTGTGTTCCGTTCCCTTGACGTGTGAGTCTATTCCTCCAACAGCACCGCACTGGCTTCATTACTGTAATTATGTAGTAACTCTTCACTTTGAATGGAGTGATTTCCTCCACTTTATTCTTCTTTTGCAAATTGGTTTAGCTATTCTAATTCCTGTGCCTTTTAGTATAAATTTTAGAATAAGTTTGTCCATATCTATGAAAAACCCTGTTGAGAATTTGTTAGGAATTGTATTGCAACTATAGATCACTTTGGGGAGAATGGACATCTTTATGATATCAATCCACTTTTGAATTAATGGAACATTCATTTTTTGTTGTTTTTACAAATGTAAGTAAAGAATTGAGGTAGCTTTCTGTCTAATTCATGGTAAAAACACATTGGTATCCATTTACTCATCATCAAGTGAGAGTATCATTTTTTTCTCCTGAACTGCTTAATTTTCTACATTAATGTTTATGAACACAACTTCTGTTTCTGTATAGACACAGGTCTGGGTAACACAGAAGCTATGACTCTACCTCTAGTCAAACTATAAGTAAATGTTTGAGTTTCTGGGTGAAAGTAGATTACTTAGCTAAATGATTTATGGATTGTAGCCTTCTAGAGAAGATTGTGAGCACATTAAACCTTCCAGAGCTCTTCAGGATGGGAAAATATGCTGCTAAGAAAGGATTTTTACTATACCTCTTCTTTTAAATAGAGTCGAATTGAAATTGCTTACCTCAGTACCCTTTTCCATTTTGTTTTGCTGGTTACTATTACAGCCAATTCTATTTAGGTGAGTGGCCCCACACAGGCGGAAGGGAAAATTGAACTCTTGTGGCTGACAGTATTATTCCTCCCAGCTGAAAGCTGGAATGCATGATAATATTTTTCTTGTGGCTACATTTGAGGGTCACAGGAACCATGGATAGTTATGTATGCAGTTGTTTTTATAGTCATCAATTTTTCTGCCTTAAGAATAAACACAAATCTCCAAGTTGATCTTAATTTTTTGCAGCTGCAGTCTTTTTTTTTTTTAGTATCTTTTTATATTAAAACCTTTTCCATCAGCCAGTAGAAATAGCAATTTGATTCGCAAGGTTTTTCTTCCTATGACAATTTATTGAAAGTTATTTTTGCTAGAGATTGGGGTAGAAGAAAGTATAGATGATTAAAACTCAGTCAGTAGGTTCCTTGCTTTAAACTAGAGCCAACAAACTTGCTAACTATATTATTTGCATTGCTTCTAGTTTTAGCCTCTTTATTGAAGGCGGATGAATGTGAAAAGCTTTATTCTTGTGTGTTCAAGTCACTCCCTGTATTATATCACTATATTTGCTTTTCCTGGGTAAATTCACAGAACACTCTCTGCAGTTGTTAGTCAGTCTACTTTTGGTGGTTTATGATAGAAAACTCAACTTAGTCCATTGACCTGAGTAACTGAAAAATCAAGGTGTAGACATAACTGGATCCAAAGGACCTAATAATGTCGTAGAGTCTCAGTGTCTTTCCATCTGGTGTCTCTGCTTTTCCGTTCTGTTGGCTCACTGTTCAGGCAGGCTTCCCTTCTGTGGCTGACGATGGGTCAAGGCTTAAATTTGTGAATTTTCCTCTCCGGTTTAGTCCAGTAATGAGGACTTTGGTGTCCTGTAATAGATCTCATTGAACCATGTGTCCTTCCAGGAGACAGTTCCTGTGGACCTGGCTAAAGTAGGCTCTGGGTGAGTAGGCTGACTTCTGTAGCCAAGAAGGGTTTCCATTCTGCAGCTCAGGATGAGGAAAGAGTAAGTGAGTCAGAAGTACATGTGTCTGGGAAAGGATAAGGGTTACTGGATAGGCAAAAGCCAACAGTTGTCAACTATACCAGGTTCGTTAAAGAAATGATTGGATTATGCAACATAAGTGTATACTCCTAAATTAACAAAAATGAGGAAAATAACTAAGGCATCTAAACAAAACCCATTTATAAGGATGTTTAATAAAATTACAAATATACAGCAGCAATGTCGGGAGGGACATTTTACCTAAAATAGGTAGAGGAAAATGTCCGACATTTTCCTCTACCTATTTTAGGTTCTCTAGCTGGGGCTCTGTAAATTAGACTGGCAAAAGAAGACTAACAAGAGAAAAAAGAACAGAGGTATATTAACATGTGCATCATGCATACACATGGGAGTACCCAGTGAATAATCCAAAGGGGTAGTTAGAACTTGTACTTATATATACCATCTTGTGCTAAATGAAAGAAGAGGTTTTGGGCTTTTGGGTGAGGGAGGCAAGTTCTGGGAAGGTGACCAGGAAAAGTATGGCAAAACAAGGGTTGTTTAGTAGGGTTTGTTAGGCAGGTTAAAGTAGATTTCTTTTCCACTGGTAAGTTATTAAGAGTCCTTCTCTTCCTGGTATGGGAGAGGAAGACCTTTTTACAAATGACATTTCCCTTATAAATGTAAATTTCCTTTACAAAAGAAAAGCCTGTGGAGCCTTTGGGTGCCTCAGGTCATGGTGGGGTGCTGGGGTGGGGGGAAGCTCCCTGAATTAGCAGGAAGTCTGCTTCTGCCCTTCCCCCTGTTCCTTCTCTCTTTCTCTCTTAAATACATACATACATAAACCTGTGCCCTGTTTTTTAGAGCTTTTTCTGTGTCTGCTGGTTCTCAATGGCTTTTAGCTACAAATAATACATCTGCCAAAGAAGCTTTTTTGGGATGGCATATTCTAGTACCTCCCAGCAACTTTTCCTCTCTGGGCCTTGATTTGCTCAAATATAAATGTAGGGGGTTGAGTAAATATTTCTTAGGTGTCTCAGCTCTAACACTCTGTCATTCCCTGATCAGCAGTCATCACTCCTGCTGAGTATCCTGTCTTTCTCAGCCTTGAAGGCTGAGGTATATTGAAGGTAAAGATGTTGCATCTGTGAGTGCCAGTAGCCTTAAGTATTTTCCACTTTCGTCAAGTGCTTCAGAGGACTGCATAGAAATGCACAGTTTGGAAAATATACAGCGCTCACGTATAGCTTTAGGGCCCTTGCTTATACACAGTGATAGGATGGAAGGTCCTATACGTTGACTTAAAAAAATATTGTTTGTTAATTTTCCAGTATGTATTTTGTTCAGAGGAATGTTTTAATTATTGTAGGGCTGACTGTTCCTGTTTAGCTAACTTATCTTTCCCTGGCATTAGTTGGTAAACATGGAGATGGTAGAAGCCAGTTTTAAATGTAGGCAGGTCGTGATTTGTTGAACAATTTTCTGAGAGAGCCATATCCCTTATTCATTTACTGAACAAAATATATATGGAATGTGGACTATGTGCCATGCATCATTTTAGGGAATGCAATGGCAAATAAAACTAATTCCCCACCCTTACGGAGCTCACATTGTACTAAGGAAGATAAACAAATATGCAATAGAAGCCGGAGAGTATGATACAAAATGAAGCAAGGCGATTGTTTGAGAGGGACTGGAGTGCTGTTTTATTGGTCATTGGAAAAGACCTCTCTGGGAAGGTGACATTACAGCAGAGACAGAAGTTAAATGAAGAAGCAGGCCATGTCTCCTCTGGGGCAAGGGAGAAGTGGAGAGGTGGAGAGATTTATCAGTGGAGCGTCTTTAAAGTGAGAACATGCTTGACATGTTTGAGGAACTTCAAACTGGCTGGAGCAGGGTGGGGGCCTGGGAGGGAGAGTAGCAGGAAATGAGATCCAAAGAGTTGCCAGAGGCCAGATCATGCTGGTCCAAGTAAGGCCTTGTAAACTTTTTTTCCAAGTACAATGGGCAACCTTGGAGAACTCTGAGATGAGAAGCGACGAGATCTGGCGTGTTCTGTAAAGGACCTCTTGGGCTGCCTTATGTGAGGCAGGAAGAAGCTGCTGTGGAAGCCCTTGGTGTGAGGCTGTTCTCACCTCCAAGGGGCAGCTTCCAGGAGCGCAGCCAGCCCTTTCCGCTCCTGAATACCCTTTGCTCTCTATTCTGAGCTTCTGTGAGCAGAACCAGCAGGTCCGCGGTTCTCAGTGTGAAGATGAGACAACGGTGTTTCTATCCCTATGTGAGTGGATGGATATGCTTACTAGTGTTAAAAGATAAACTGAGGCATCTTAAATTTTTAAGGGCAAAAATCAATTGGAATAGGGCAGCCAAACTGGAAGTGGTTAGGAGGGTACTCCACTGCCCGGAGCTGGGGAAAGACTTTTACACAGAAGACTGGAAGTAAAGCAAGGAAATTATTTGACTGACTGGCTATAATTTAAGCAGTTGCCTTATTTGGCAAAGTCTAGTTGGCTTTTTGTGTTTGGTTGTCCTGAGGTTTTGATTTCTTATCCTTGGAGCATTTCAGGCTGAGGTTTTGTTTTACTGACATAGGCTACTGAGGCATTGAAGCCACCCCACTCTCATGGCCTCCTTGTTTAATTCACTTAACACTATAAAAACAGCACCTTGCATGATGGCAGGATGCTGAGGTAAATTTTATTACATTGTGAGTTGTATAAACTGATGTGACCACCACTTATAAGATTGTTTTTCTGGAGGTGTCATTTCCAAGTTCAAACGAACTGACTTAGAATTTTTTTTAAATTTTTTAAAAAATTTATTTATTTGTCAGAGAGAGAGAGAGGGAGAGAGAGCGAGCTAGCACAGGCAGATAGAGAGGCAGGCAGAGGCAGAGGGAGAAGCAGGCTCCCTGCCGCGCAAGGAGCCCGATGTGGGACTCGATCCCAGGACGCTGGGATCATGACCTGAGCCGAAGACAGCCGCTTAACCAACTGAGCCACCCAGGCGTCCCGAGAATTTTTTTTTTAAGATTTTATTTATTGACTTTTAGAGAGGGAGAGAGAGCAAGTGAGAGCAGGGGGAGGGGGAGAGGGAGAGAGAGAGAATCTCAAGCAGACTCCAACTGAGTGAGGAACCTGATGTGGGGCTCGATCTCACCACCCTAAGATCATGACCTGAGGTGAAACCAAGAGTCAGACACTTAAATGACTGCACCACCCAGGCACCCTGAATGTCTAATATCCTAAGAGTTAATTTGTAAGTTGATGCTCAACTTTTTTCATAACCCAGTACTGGGAACATTTTAGGAAAGTTACCAATACATTAGAGATTAAAAAAGAACTAATGAATAACATGGGGATAAAATAGAAGTTAAGTTTTTTCTTTTTTTGTGATAGAAAGCTGTAATAATGACTCAAAACCCATATGAAATCCAACTGATATCTGCATAAGTCCCTTCTGAACCAAGTAAAATATTTTAAGAAAAGTAAAACCGAGGGACAAAATTCTTACACTAACCTTATAATTAAGTATAAACCTTTGTTTAGTCTCTTTCTTACTATCTCTGCTACCCTCAACTAGTATGGGCCAGTGAGTTGTATTACACTTTTCAGAATTGAACATCATTCTGTGGGTGAACATAGTGGGCATAAGTTCTCCAGTGGTCAATGAATTTTAGTAATTCTATTAGGTCTCTCATATGCTAACATGCTTGGTTGATGTCAGTTATGTTCTTGCAATGTTATACATGTAATAAAGATAGTGCATACATACTGGTTATACACTCTGTTTTGGGCAAAAGCTCACTGGTAACTTTTTCTTTTACTCTTGTTGAATTACAGATGGAATGCCTTGATTAGTATCATTATGTCTGAACCAGATCTTTCAAAATAGTTCATGAGACTGTGATGTAGAATTGAATCAAAACCTTACTCAGTTCTCTGCATTCCATAAGGCTTATAACTGTGATGTGAGAAAAAGACCTAGTGGATCCTAACATGCTTTTAATTAAATCTTGTAGGTCACTCAGCCCTATGGTTCTTATTTGGATAACACCAAACAGATTATATCAATATATCCCCAACCGTGAAAAGCATAGCTGGCTACTAAATTTCCTAGGGATCCCCTGTTTGTTTTTCCAAACCAGTGAGGGGGACTTCAAAATCTAGATTCATCTTTTTTAATACATAAGAATTTGAGTTAAACTAGAACTGAATGAAATGTTTATTCACTTGATTATTTGACAGGAGAAATGACTAGAGAAGGGAAAAGAAATGCCAGGAGGTTGAAAGGCTATGTCTACAAGTACACTAGTCACACTTTCCTTTCTAGCTCCTCTTTTTACTACCAGGAAACAGTTGCTCTTGGCTGTAGAATTTCATTAATTACAAAAAAAAATTTCATAAGGGTGGGCTGAAGTGGTCTAAAGTTAGAAGAGAAGTACAGATATCAAGTCTAAAAGCTTCTGACATTGAGAAAGGACAGAAATATTGTTCCCATATATAAGTAACTATTTTTTCTTTTTCTTTTCTTTTTTTAAGATTTATGTATTTATTTGAGAAAGAGAGAGAGAGAACACACACAAGTGGGCAGGGCAGAGGAAGAGAGAATCTGAAGTAGATACTGAACTTCTTAATTTCGGAGAACATTTATAGAGATAGAAGAGTCATTTGATCGATACAAGAAAACTATCATTTCTGTGTATTTACTTTTTTGGTAAGAACTAGGCTAAACTAGGTGCCACATGGTTGACCAGAAATGGAAGCTATGCTGGGGTGCCTGGGTAGCTCAGTCATTTGAGTGACTGACTCTTGGTTTTGGTTCAGGTCATAATCTCATGGGTCTTGAGACTGAGCTCCGAGTTGGGCTCTGTGCTAGGCGTGGGACTCGCTTCAGATTCTCTCTTTCCCTCTGCCTCTCTCTCCACCTTTCTTTCTCTCTCTCTCTCTAAAAAAAAAAAAAAAAAAGTAAAAAAAAAATGATGAAGATCATTGGCTCCATGTGTATGCATCCTGTAGTAGAGAGGGCGTTAACAAGGTTAAACCGATTTGACCTATAATCACTTTTACTTGTCTCTTCAAGTTGTCTTATAGTTCCAGAAGCATTGCATCATGTATTCCTATCATCTTTTGCTTATGTTCACTTGTATAGTTATTTGGCTAAAATTTTGGCAGCCCTGTTGAGAAATAGAGCCAAAATATTCCAGACTCTAACACTTTATTTCATCATGTGAGATACATTTTTGTTTTAAGATGAGACTTGGTTTTGCCTTTCTTCCCGAGATGCTTAGATAGAGATAAAGTTAACCACATAGGCTGGGTGTCTGTGTGGTCCTTTTCCTTCTTTAATTGTGGTTTTGAAAGAACTGGTGCTAGAAATGTCTTGGTCTTCCTAATCTGTTCAGTGTCTTTTCTAGTACTATTAAATACATTGTCTTTTTCAAAATGGAACCCATCTGTATCTGGATGATACTTTGTTTCAGCTTGGAATCTATCCCAAGTATGTGCATAGGCAGGAAGAAGACAAGTCTAAGGCTTCAGTCAAAGTGATACTACATCTTTAGGATAGAAAGATGTTAGATAACATAAACCTAATCATTTCAGAGAAGATTTTGAGTTTAGAATCATGTAGGGTTTTTTCTTCCCCCCATGTAGTTTATTTACTCTAAAATACTCCATGGCATAGTGTATAGGGACATGAATTTTGAGGAGCAGATCACCCTAGAGTCTTTTTCTTTTTTTCATCCTAGAATTCATAATCTGTTACCAACAGTGTGAATTTGGACAAATTCCTTGAAATCTCTAAGCATTGGCTAAAATTATAAAAATAATCGTGTTCTTATAAGAATGATTTTGATAAGTATTCTCTTGTAAGTATTCTTATAAGAATTAAAGAGTTGATGTACATAAAACATTTACTATTATCTTGGTACATAGTAACTTTTTAATAAAGTAAATATTTTTAGCAATGAGACAATTTGGAATAACCCAATAATGGCTAACCTTCAGCAAACTCTGCCATAATACAGTTTTAAGAAGTAAAATAATACTGCATTCAGATTTTGTTCCCTTGTGAAAATGAGTAATGACTTTGTTATTTTCTGTGTTGGTGTAAATAACAACATTTTCATTTTTCTCATTAAATTTCAGATGATTTATTATAGACCTAATTATTAGCTATTTTATTTAGAATTTTAAAGGTAGAATTATATTACATTCAAGCCACTATCTCTACTAATTTTATTTTCTTATATTGTCCCAAAAGAGAGAAATTTACTAACATTGGATTTCATAGTACATTTCTATCTGAGTGTATCAGAGTACCATCACAAAGAAAGAACATGCATAAGAGTTACAGACTAGAGTTTTTGTGTTGTGAACTGTAAAGAAATCCTAGCTGTTTCATGAAATTAAAACCCAGATCTTCCACTACTTTTAATAAAAGAAACATCTCTTGGTGAACCCATCTCTGATCCCAAGCTCACTTTTTCTGCAGTTTCTCTTGATTTTTCTACTGCTGCCACTGTCCTGACTTCATGGTGTTGGAAATTTATGGCCCTGGCTTCAAAACTCCAGCTGTATATAACAGACCTTCTCTTACTTCTTCATTGTAGCTGAGGTGAGAATGGGATATTCATACCACCTTCCTGGAAGCATCATCATACTTAAGCTTAGGATATAAAACATGGGAAAGAAACAGAGTGTCATGAATCTTATTGATCAGGCTTAAAAATTATGTGAATTTTTAGAGCCCTTCAATTCATAAGAGAGGTTGGGGAGAGATCCTGTCTACAATGTTGCAAATTCCCTATTTATCACCTACCACTAGGAACCCCTTTGAGGTGGGTGCTGTGATGTGTTGCCCAGACTCCCCTTTAGGATCAAGGCAGTTCATCATCACTCTTGGTAGATGGGGCATTGATAGAGCCTAGCATGAGATTGCAGTGTAATTGTTAGAACTTTCACTGGTGATAAATAGTAATGGCGATGCGACCTGGTAAAAAGAAATAGACTGGCAGGTATGCTAGGTAAGTATTTGAGAGGCTCAGGCAAAATTGTGATTTAGGACTATTGAATTAGATGGCTGTTGCTGGCGTGGATTGATACATTAGGGAAGGACAATGAAAGCTAAGGTAAGGGTGAAAGGTAGAGGGCCTCCTTGGGGTCATACACTCTAATGTTCTGCCCGAGTACGGAAATGGCTGATGATCAAACCCAGGACTTATAGGAGTGTCAGAATTCCAAGGAAGATTTAATTCTCAACCCTGGCAGTTCTGCTTTACAAAATCCAGCATGCTATTTGGGGAGGACTGAGATCTGGGATAGAGACATTTGGGCTGAAACACTTGAAAATCTTAAATCCTTATATTCCTTTGAACACGGGACTTTTATCTTCTTTTCCAGGTCTTGCTTTAGACAATGTAAAGAGGCATTTGTTTACAGACAATGTAGAGAGGATTTTTCCTTGCAAAAATGACCTCTGCATGTTCTCTCCACTCCCAGCCCCTGCCCACTCCTCATGCATTTACCCTGTGTACCTCCTGAGCAATAGCTACGTCAAATGACAACACAAAATGCCTGGGAAAGTGCTGGGTCTGCTAAGCAAGGAAGGGGACTAGAGAAGTTGCAGGACGTAGTTAACTTATACTAGTTGGAACTGGAAGAGCACATATGGGAGTGGGTTTTAAGGGTGCTGGTTCAAACAGCAAAGGAAATAAAGATAAATGAGGGAGAGTTTACCAATCAGACAGAATTTAACACTCTGGCCAGGCTTCAAAAATAATAGCCTTCTAGGTTGGATCCTGGAAGCTTGGAAAGGTGCATATTTTAAGAAGTAAAAATGCCAGAACATCCATGACAAATAACAGGGGAAGCAATCAAAGGGCTCAGAGAATTTGGGCATACGGGAATGGACATGTCACATAAGGCCAGGCTGCCCACTGGCTGACTACGTTCTGTGGTAAGGGCTGGATAGCACTCTCTTTATCAAAGTGTAAGAGCATTCTGACTTCTGCTTCGGATATAAGAAATTGGAAAGAACATAATTCCACTCTTATTACAACAACATCATCACAATGGAAAATCTGTAAGTTCACAACTTTTCTTAAAGTCACAGGAGACCTGAAGTTACAGGGTAAGAAACTAACCTGAAATCAGGAAATCTGTCATCTTTAAGGGGAGATAGAAATTAAACACTTGCTTACCAAGGCCAGACACCATCAGACACTAGCTTACAAACATTAAGTCACAAATGACAGTGTTTTATTGCTGGGAGAGGGGAAGGAGCTTGGAGAGAGGGTTTCTCTGAGGCATAACCCAAAGGGAAATCCTAAAGCTGATGGTGGAACAGAAATTGAGTTAAATCAGGTTTTAAACCCAGCTCAACTTCTGGCCAGATTTACTAGAGGCCTAGCAGAAAGAAAGGCATGCCCATTTCCCAGCATAAAAATAACTCACCTCCGTCTTTCAATTAAAAAATTACAACAGACACAAAGATGTAAAAAGAGTTTACCTCTATCAGAAGACAAAGCAATCAATGATAACTTTACTCAGATATAACACAGGTGTTAGAATGATTAACCAGGAAATTAAAATAATTAGTACCACTATGTTAAGGACTCAAGTGTAACAGGTAGAGAGCATTCATGATCAGTTGGGTAATTCTAGTAGAGTGATAGAAATTATAAGATCTCAAAACCAAATGTAAATGTTATAAATAAAAAAAATTTATAGAGATGATGAATGATTTTGATTTGTCCATCAACCGACTAGACACAGTTGAGAAAAGAGCCCGTGAATTTGATGATAGTTCAATAGAAATTACAATAATTTATATACAAAGATAAAAGAGAATGGGGAAAAAACTCTCTCAGAACAGAGCAAGAACTATGGGACAATGTCAAACGGTCATATACATGGAAATATACATACAAGTGAAATCCTAGAAGAGGGTGGGGAGGACATAAAACAATAATGACAACAAAATTGGGAGAAATAATGGCTGATACTTTTCTAAAACTAATGACAGAAACCGAAGATTCAATCAGACACCCAAACCAGAGAATATCAGCATGATAAAAACCAAACACACATACACAAACACATATACACACAGGAAACAAGATACATTCCATAAAGAGGGACAAATATAATAAACTATATTTCTTGTGTAGGAACTACATAAATCAGAATTCAATGAAGTGACATCTTTAATCTGGTGGAAGAAAAAAACCCATAACCCTCGTGTTCTGATGAGTGTGGCACCAGGATTGCTGAGTCCAGTGGTGGCTCTCCTCTATAGGTCAGGACTGGTGAAGAAGATGTTGCTATAGATCTGGGATCACTGATAACAAAGAGGATGAAAGAATCCTGAAATAGAAGTCAGGTGATGTATTTAACTCTCAGAAACATGGCGGATGCAATTATTATAATGATCAAAGGTCAGAGTAGAAGCCAGGCATGTCTGACTCACAGAGATAGAGCATGGCATTCCCAGGGGCAAAATAGATGGGTCATCAATAATGATATTTCACAATGTATACAACCAAAACAAATCAAGTATTGATGATCATGAAGCTAAGAGCAGCCACCCCAACAAAAATGTCATAATCCCTTGCTCAGTTTGCAGACTTCAGCCAATTCTCAGATATAGAACTCATTGAACAAAGGAAAGGCCAATTTCCCATGATGAAAGATCTTGCAACATTGACAGCATGTATAAAGAACAATGATTTCTCCAGTCCTCACCCAAAAAGACCCCTGACAATTTATTTGGACAGCATATACTTTGGAATGAGGAGTATCCAAACATATCACTAATTTTTGGACATAGAGTCCAAGTTCACATTATTACCTGAGGACCCAAAGCATCGTCTTGGCTACTCTGTTAGGGGTATATGTGTTAGGTAGAATAATGTTCCCTCAAAGAGGTGCTAATTTCTAGAAACAGAATATATTGTGTTATATACCAAAGGTGTAAAAGTGTTTATTTTTCTATAAGGGTAACATTCAACAGAAAATAAAGATGGTTTTCCAAGAAGTCGTATCTTCATATGCCAACCTTAATAGCTACTCCTGGTTCTCAAGCACAGATTCTGCTGATAAAGTCTCCTATTGTTATGGTTTCCTTTAGGGACACCTTTGTGGGAAGCTCATTATAGTGGCTGTTCTTATTGGGTCCTGGTGTTTTGCATCTTCTCAAGTAGCTGACAGTGAGCTCCATCATGCTTTGGTATCTGGGTAGCTCATCACTGGTATCATGGCAATTCTTATCATGGTAGCTACCAACACCACTATTCATTTGCTCAGGAGAAGGTCTTTTTTGTTTCGTTTTGTTTTTAGATATAATTATTTATTTTAGAGAAAGCATGAGCAGGAGGAACAGAGGGGGAAGGAGAGACAATCTGAAGCAGACTGTGTTGAGGGTGGAGCCTGAAGAGGGGCTCAATCTCACCACCCTGAGATCACAACCTGAACTGAAAACAAGAGTCCCATGCTTAATCAACAATACCACCCAGGGGCCCCTCCTTAGGAAAAGTTTTTTTTTTTTTTTAAAGATTTTATTTATTTTTTAGAGAGCACGCACGTGATAGTGGGAGAGAGGAGCAGAGGGGTAGGGAGAAGGGAAGGGAGGGAGGGGTAAGAATCTCAAGTGGACTCCTGGTGCTGGGAACAGAGCCAGATCTCAGGACCTGGAGATCATGACCTGAGCGGAAACCAAGAATAGGATGCTTAATCAACTGAGCCACCCAGGTGTCCTTCCTCCTTAGGAGAAGTTCTGATGAATTATGGTTTAGTAAATAAGATCATTATAAAGATCCAGAGATTGAAGTAAGGAGCAGGCCTTTTGGGTACCTATGTCAAACTCTTATTCACTCACAACCACTTTTCTCCTGTGCTCCCTAAATGTGTCTAGTGAAAGTGTCAATGGTATAGAGCCGTGCTGTCCAATATGGTAGTATTAACCACAGGCATATGGCTATTTAAATCTGAATTGATTAAATTAAGTTAAATTAAAAATTCAGTTACACAGTTGCACTGACCACATTTCTCATGCTCCAATAGTCACATGTATCTAATTGTTACTATATTTGATAGCGCAGATACAGAACATTTCCATCATCATAGGGAGAGCTATGATATACCACTGTTACAGAGCTTGTGACTGCTCTAGTAGGTGTTGGGCAACAGGAATTCCTGTCCCTTTCAGTGTTCCTTTTAGCTGGACTAAGTGTCAAATTGACATGAGACAGATTAATAGGAGAAAATAAATTTAACAGGTGCACATATAGAGGATCCACATAGACATGGCATAAAGCACTCATTCACTTCTGTGTCACACAATATTACCAACAATTTTTTTTTCTATTTCATGCACTATGTAGCATTTTTCATCTCAGTTTAAAATTTAGACATGCACTTAACATTTCTATCTAATAACAAGATATAAAAAGGGCTCAGTCTCTAAAGATCTAAGATGCATACTATACCAAAATACAGATAACATATGATTGCCTGTGATAATAAGGCTATTCTTCACTCTCAGAGGATTCATCAAATGCTTTTGTTAGTTGAAACTTTGTGTTCCAATTTCCTTAACTATCCCTGCCAATCTGATTTTTTTTTTAGCTCTTTAAAATCATTGCAGAATTCTTTAAAAACAAGATGTATTTTTCTTCTAATAACCATTGTAATTTTTTTCAAGTGCCTTTTGATTAATTTGTTACCTATGGTGTGTCTAGCAAACTGAACTTTAAATGACCTTCTTGCCTTTATTATTGCAGCTGTCAGCATCCAATTTTATACAGAAAATATAAAGGAAAGAGAATTTAAACCAGAGATTTTTATTGAGGCACACACAGCTTCAGCAACTGCTGTTAAAATGGTATCATCAAATACCAAAAATGACAAAGACCCATGGGGTCTATTTTCTAATTCAATCTTGAAGGAAATTTACAATAGTGAATCTCTATGGTGGTTGAGTTGGCTAAGATTTAGATGACCCATTTCCCTTATCTAATGAATTCAGGCCTTGCAAACTTTGCAAAAGCTTTAAACTGACAAAATATCAGGAGAGTTGATGTGAAATTGAACGACAGCTGGCACGGACTCAGAGCCTCTTGAGTTTAGCTCAGGAAGCTGCAAACTTTCACAGCTGCAAGACTGTCAAAATGAAGATTCTAGCATAAAGATAGTCAAAATATTGCTATTAGATGAAGAAATTTATGCCTAAAGCTTTTACTCTACAGAAAATATTCTTCATTTCAAATAAAGAATGAACATGACATTTTTGCATTTCTCCTCATTTTTCTAAGAAAAACTAAGTGAGAATGCTTCTATTGCCATGAACTTAGGTTTAAAAAAGTCTCATTAAAACTAAATTTGAAGAATTAAAAAAAATTTTTTAAGTGATTTAATCTTATTCCAGGAAACAAAACCATTTTGATCTGGTTTCCTTTTTCAAGCTGTCTCTTCAGTTTCTTGGTCTTGACAAGCCATGAGGGTAATTTAATACCGTGTTTTATTACGTGATGAGAAACTCATCAGGATGTTTCTAGGTAAGAGCACATTTAACAAATTATTAGGTAGAGAAACAAAGCTTGCTAAGTGTGGTGTTTTCAGGCAATAAACTGGATCATCAATGATAATTTTTATACATCTCTTTTAAGCAAAGCAAAACCCAAACTGAATTGCATTTATGGCACAAATGAAGTTTTACTGTTGGGAAGATACTTCAACATTAAAAATATCGTTTGTTGAACAGTAATTACAAGGCTTATTGTTTGCATGAGAACTTAAAATTTTGGCTACATTTTCAAAGGATTCATATAGCCTAACATGCTTTTAAAATAATTTAAATTATATCATGGATTGGCCATGTGTATTTGAAAATGCCATTAAATTCACGCCACTAGTGAAATCTCACTGAAAAGAACGGTGTATGTAAAAGACAATATGAATGTAAAACTGAGGAAACTGGGGAGGGGGGTAGTCATTTAAGTTGTTTAAAACGCAGAAAAAGTACATGTAGGCACTTGAAAATAATTTATTTTATTCTGGGAGTCGTGAATCTTGTTTGGCTGTTGAAGTCTAAAAAACATACTTCTTTTCATTCTTACTATGTATAATGAGAATCCTAAACTATGTTTAGTCCATATTTAATTTAACTACTTGTCAGCACCTTCATTTTGAAAATCATTTTACTTTTTGTAATTTTATGGCTTTTTTGGGGGGTATAATCATAAAATGTTTATTTACTTATTTACGCAAACTAACATTCATTTCTCCTTCTCTTCTCAAGCATTTTCCTACTTCCCTTAAGAAGTTACCTCTCCCACCTTGTAAACAACCTTGGTCAAAGGACACTTAACTCTTCTTGGCCAGTGACCAAGATGGACTAATGACACTTTCCCCAGACTTCACGTAGATGAAAGGACAAGTGGGGTAGTGGATTCATCCCAGTCGTAGTGCCCAGGCAAAGCTGCCCACTCATTCTTGCCACCCAGGTGAGAGCTATTCAGGCTCCTGTCCCGTCAGATTGGTTTATTCTTTGAGCTCAGGTTCCTCCTGCAACTTCCTTTTCTGCTCAAATTGGGCAGAGGCCGTTTGTGTTGCTTACCAGCGAACTGTCACTGACTCGTTGTCAAAGTCATTCCTCTCTTGTTTTACTTTCACCACATTTTTAACGTATGTCTTTGTCAACTTTACTCTTTTTTACTTCACTTGGATTTTACCGCCTCTCACAAGGGCAAAATGCCATGAATCAGGTGAGCAAAATTCTTTTTATTCGTTGCCAAATGAAGTCAGTTTTTATAATCTGAGTCTTGTCATGTTCAATCATTTTTCTGTAGTCCCTTCCACCTATAACAAATATAAACTGCCTATTAAGATGTTTTTTAGCGGCCCCTTTGTAAATCATGTAAATATTTTTGGAAAGACGGTTTCATTCCTCATTGCTGAGATAATTTTCTCACAGTTTAGAGATGCTTTTATAGGAATGAGCTTGCCAAAATTAGGAAGTCTATTTCTTGTGTTTCAGAAGGAAAAAAAACAACAACAACAATAAAAGAGATAGCCTTGCCTGATGCATTCTTATTCTCTGAGAGAACCGCAATCTATCATTTCTGATTTCTTCTTGGGAAACATGTCTCTGCAGAAAACATGGAGTTTTGTTTTACTTTGGGAGTATAGACTAATGTTTGAAATCCAGGAACAAAGAAAAAAAGTACAATTGTAGATCTCCTACAACTTTTACAGCATATTGCAAGGGCTTGAACTCTATCATAGTGAAAGGAAAATGAACATTATTTAGATGAAGGTTAAAAGGTAGAAATGCTATTCTGAGTGAAATTCTATAATAATTGAAATTTCGAGCTTCAGAGGCAAGTCAGTACTTCACCAGGTACTCTCCAAAAATCTTTTTTTTTTAGCCTTTAAAATACAAATGCCTTTAGATTGTCAAACTTACATTTTTTTCAAAGGAAAGAAAACCCTTCTAGAATATTAAATGGGATGATAAAGGGGAGATTTTGGCTAAAAGGAGATCAAATATTTTCTTTTATCAAAAGTTTGGCTCATTATTGCAAGTGAAAAGATCGTGGAATAGCTATTTAAGATGACAAAGGGGCTGTGATAGCTTTAGTTAATGATAGCGCACAGCCAATTTTGTCTTCTGCTTTGTACTTGCTTTAAGAGAGGTCTCAGCATTGGTTTTCTTTTGTACTCTTCTTTTTTGGGGATTATAGAACTCAATTATTACAGGTTTGAAAATTGTAGAGGCTTTCCTCACTTTACATCTAACTTTGTAAGGTAAAATTATGTACTGAGTTTTTTAAAAAGGCAAATGAAACGGTAAGATTTGTCATACACATCTGTGAAGTAACTTTTTTTAACCTTAGGAAACGTTGGAAGAGCAGGGATGAAGGATATCTGAAGAAAACTGTCTAGGAGGAGTATATTGGTTGCCTGGGGCTGCCGTAACAAAGGACCACAAGCAGGATGGCTTATGCAACAGAAGTTTATCGTCTTCTAGTTCTGGAGGCCATCAGTCTGAAGTCAAGGTACTGGCAACATTGGTTGCTTCTGAGGGCTGTGACAGAAGGATCTGTTGCAGCCTCTCTCGTTGGCTTATAGATGGCCACATTCGCCCTCTATCTTCACAAGACAGTCTCTCAGTGTGTGTGTGTCCGTGTGTGTGTGTCCAAATTTCCCCTTTTCATAAAGACAAATCATATTGGATCAAGACCCCTTTAATGACCTCAGTTTAATCTGATTACCTATCTCCAAATAAGGTCACATTCTGAGGTACTGGGGGTTAGGATTTCAGTATATGAATTTTGGGGTAAAGCAATTCAGCCTATAACAAGAGGCAAAGGGATGTGTAAAGGAAAGATTACAAATAAGTTCCACATGGCAGGAAAGAAGAAAGGTTCTTTTCTACATGCAATTTTTTTGTGAATCTATGCAAACTAAGGGGCTAGCTGCTAAATGTTGTGGACCTTGACTTTGCTCATATTAAAAAGTTAGAAGTGCTTTCCATCTCACTTGATTTATACCCTATGAAAGTTTTCCACTATTTTTAATTTAATTTTAATTTTTAAAAAGATTTTATTTATTTATTTGATAGAGATAGACACAGTGAGAGAGGGAACACAAGCAGGGGGATTGGGAGAGGGAGAAGCAGGCTTCCCGCCGAGCAAGGAGCCCCATGCAGGGCTTGATTCCAGGACCCCAGATCATGACCTGAGCCAAAGGCAGATGCTTAATGACTGAGCAACCCAGGTGCCCCAAGTTTTCCAGTATTTTTGTACTAATTTGGCAATGATCACAGAATGGAAATAGATCACATTAATTTCTTTTGTGTTAACTCAAGTCTTTAGCAAGAAGCAATTATCACACTGGGCGCCATGCAAAGTATTATACATTTAAATAGTCTGTACCTAGTGTGAATTTTCTTCCACTGACCTCTGTCCACACTTGGCCTTTTTGATGTGGTTCAGTCAAGTGTCCTAGCTTGGGTTTATTCTTCCTTGTAATTATCTTGAGAATCATCAAAATGTGGTTTCCTCAGTGATGAAAGTAGAGAATCTTCAGTGTGTAGCTGCTACTTTTATATTTTTGTCAGTGGGACAAAGGGAACAGTAGCTCTGATCAAAACTCAAGGAAAGGTGTACTCACTGTGACAGCTGCTGGGAAGGAGGATACAGAGAATGTCCTTCTTCCCTGCAGTGTGGCTGATAGTTCTTAGATGATCTGCCCCGGGGACTTCTTTGGGTTTTACTTCAGTGATAAGCTGCATCTCCAGCTGACGTCTTCTTTGACTAGATTGTTGGTTTAATTTGTAGTCAGTAGGTTGTTTGTACAACGAATAACCCTTTTTAAAAGTTATGAGATGACGGGGCACCTGGGTGGTTCAGTGGGTTAAAGCCTCTGCCTTCGGCTCAGGTTGTGATCCCAGGATCCTGGGATCGAGCCCCGCATCGGGCTCTCTGCTCAGCAGGGAGCCTGATTCCTCCTCTCTCTCTGCCTGCCTCTCTGCCTACTTGTGATCTCTGTCAAATAAATAAATAAAATCTTTAAAAAAAAGTTATGAGATGAGACTCATCCATTTTTACAGTCTCTTAACTATAAACAGTCATTTACTGAGTATATGTTGCATGCTAGGTATTGTGCTTATAATGAACAAAACGCTGAATCTGCCTCTCCAGAAGCTCACAGTTCAATGTGTGAGAGAAATTCAAACAGAAAATGAGAGTAAAATGTGATAAGGACTATAAGAGAGGCATGCCCTGGAATCCAAATGAGCAGACTCCTTAGTACAGTCTTGGATACTGAGTTGGAATTTATCCACTCTTTGGAATGAGAAGGAGCTGAGGAAGAAGAGGACCTCAAGTGGTCAGAACAGCATAGACAAAAGCCCAAAAACATGAAGACAGGTTTGCTGGAGGAGAGAAAAAGACAGCTAGCCTGGGAGTTAGAAAACACCATGGAAAGTACTAGGTGGGCAGGAGTCAGATCATAAGAAGCTCCTTGTTCATTGTTAAGATTGAGAGATAGAAGACCTGGATCACTGCCTAGATTCTGTTCCCGAGTAGTAGTGTGACCTTGGGTAAGTTACTAAAAACACATCTGGTCCTTAGCTTTCCATAAATGGCTTGTGGAAGAGAGACACTGGATCCAGGTGTCACATGGGCCAGGACAATGGACTTCTCAGTGGTACCTGTCTGCACTCATAACTGCTTACCTGGTGGCTCCCTCTCAATACTTGGAAAGACCTCAGAATGGTGTGACACAGCCTATGGGAGAGGTGGTACCCAGAAAAGACAGATTAAAATTCTTCTTTATGGCAGTCTGAAGTATTGTGATTCATAATAAGAAATATATATTCTGGTCTTTGTCTCAGTTTCTGGCAAAGAATTCCCCAAACTCTTGGAATTTCCTACCAGTAAGAGCAATAAGGGCATCTTTGTTAACATTGTTTGGTCTTCTGTCCTCCATTTCGGAAACAGCTCCAGAGCAAGGGGGTCAAAGAAAGAACTTGTTATTCTGAACAACTGACTTTCAACCACACCTGAGCTTATGTTAATGAGGTGACTTTTGTAAAGCTGGGAAGGATGGGAACTGGTTGCTAGGGGAACCAATCATGTGATTAGAAGGCTGGAGATTTTAGTCCCACTCTTTGACCTCTGTGGAGGGCAAAGGGCTGGAAGTTGAATTAATCACCAAGGGCCAATGATTTAATCAGATATGCCTACATAATATAAAATCCCCAAAGGACAGGGTTCAGAGAACTTCTGGGATGGTGAACAGTGATGGTGCTAGGAGGGCAGCACCCCTGGAGAGAGCATGGAAGCTCCACACTAACCCCTTACCTTGCCCTATGCATCTGTTACTGGGCTGTTCCTGAGTTAAAGCTTTTTATAGTCTACTGGTGATCTACTAAGTAAATTGAGTTCTGTGGGCTGCTCTAGGAAATTTTAATAGAACCTGGCGGTGGGCAGGGGGAGGGTGTTGAGGGAACCTCTGATAGCTAATCCGTTGGTCAGAAGCACAAGTATCAAGTCTGGACTTGTGAATGCCATCTGAAGGGGTGGAGCAGTCTTGTGGGACTGACCCTTTAACCTCTGGGATCTGGCACCATCTCCAGGGAGATAGAGTCAAAACTGAGTTAAGCTGTAGGACCTAGAGCAGGTATCACAGAATTGCTTCATGTGCGGAAAACCTACACACCTGGGTTTGGAAATGAAGTATGTTGTAGTAGAGAACTGAAAGTAGAGGGGAAGGTAGAGTGTGTTTTTATTTAGAAGGTCTCAGAGCCAAAAATTGAATTATAAAAAATAGAGAAAGAGGATATCTTGCCCATTTAAGTGTCTCATGTCCCCTAGAAGTTTGAAATACAAACAGTGGTGTGTGCCAGAGCTGGCTCGTACTGAGCCAGTTTTTACATTTTCAGGTATTTTGTTCGTTGGTTGTTAACAGAACCATTGTGAAATATTAAATGATATCAACTTACAATTAAATATACTGTATTAAAAACGAAGTAATAATTGCTCCAGACTGATCTCTTCCTATTTATTTCACTACATTTTACTATTACCTATATGCTTGATAGATCTATTTTATGTGTATAGTATGATGCAAATATTATATTTATTTATTTGACAGATAGAGATCACAAGTAGGCAGAGAGAGAGAGAGGAGGAAGCAGGCTCCCCGCTGAGCAGGGAGCCCGATGCGGGGCTCGATCCCAGGATCCTGGGATCATGACCTGAGCTGAAGGCAGAGGCTTTAACCCACTGAGCCACCCAGGCACCCTGATGCAAATATTATAAAATGGTGATTTGCTTCACATCTTTTCTCAAGATGGTTTTCAGTGACATTGCATACATAGCTTGAAATTGGCCATAATTCAATGGGTACACCATGGGAATCTGCAAATGCTACAAAACAGGAATTTTATTTCTTTTTTCCCCCTTTCTTCTCTTCTCCTTCCTTTCCTTACTCCTTCCTTCCCTATCTTTTTCTTTCTGAAAACACTCAGTAGCATACCAAAGAGTACAAGGAAGAATAAGAATGACAAAGGAAGGAAGAAAGGTAACTAAACTGGGATGGAGAGGGTCAGAAACAGGAAGAGAAGAGGTTCAAGGAAATGACTGAAAAGCGTGGCTTAGCACCGAGAGAGTCAATATCTCTATTAGATGGTACAGAGTAGATTTTGCTAGGGCAGCTAGGATAGCTAAACAGGACAACTGACATTCACCTGGATTCCAAAGTATTTCAGACAGTCCAGAATTGCTGTGGATGTAGTTAGAAACAAATTTGCTAAGCAGATCATGGATGGTTAATATATTGTGAAGGAACCAATGTGTGTGTGGGCTAAGGGTGCCTGTGGTCCCGTTCTCTATGACTTGCCATTCCATCATTCCTGGATCTTGCTGCATCCTCAAGCATCCTTTCTAGTCTCACCTTCCTGCCCTGTATCTGAATATTTTACTGCTAGAGCTTTTGCTTTTGTTGCTGAGTATTCTTAGAACTTTCCTATTCTTCTGCTCTTTTCTGCTTACTATTTTACTCTTCTGTAAGTTTTCTACTTACCCTTTTCTTCTATGTTTTTCTATGACCCTTTCCATGCACAAACTTCTCAGATCTCCTCTATATTGTCGCCATCTGTTTTCACCATCTGCTGTCTTCAAGTACTTTGAATCTCTGCTCAAAGTAGCAGTCACTTTGTAGCCGTGTACTCCAATCAAGTTAACTTTGTGGAGCCTCAGTTTTCTCTTTCGTGAAATGGGAGGGCTTTACCTCCCTCACAGATCATTTGTGAGATTTAAATGACGTATATAAGTACTTAAAAATTCTTGGCACCTGAAACAATTAAGAAATGATAACTACTGTTTTACTAATGTGAGTCCAAACTCAGCATCCAACTAAAGTCCATATCAGTGGTTGCAAACTCAACGGCCTATAAAGTCGAGGTGGGACATAAATGAATGAAGTGGGTTGGGTTGGGAAGTGGCAAAGATTCCAAAAGAATCAAACACTTCTCAATTCCAGCCAGTTAATATCCCATGTAAATGTAAGCTCAGAGCCACCAGGTCTTTTAATTTTTCAGGATCCAGTAAGAATGGATATTTTTATAAGTAATTTCTTGATGTAAAAATAATGTTGTGCAGTATTGGAAAATAGCACTTCAAAGAAAACAGGTCTATTAGCTGTATTTGGCATGCTGTCCACCAGTTTGAAACCTCTGCAGGACATATTTCTTGAGATGTGTTTGAGCAGTTGGTTCCTTATTTATTAGCAGGAAATCCTGTCTTTCACACATGACATAGCTGACTTTCTAGTAAGAGTGTATTTGGAAGAAAATCTTTTTTGGACTCAAAATCCATGGCGTTTCCTTAATTCACAGTGTAATCTAACCACAGCCAGGCATTTGAAATTCTGGCAGCTTTTTAACCTCTTAGAAAAATCTTTTATTTCTTATCAACTGTTCTGTCTGGGTTATATTAGGGTGTAGATTGTTTTGAAAACCAGCTTTACTTAATTATAAGAAAAGCTGAGAAAGTTTGGGATGATAGGTTGGAAAGTTTAGTAGACCATGAATTTGATTGGACTTCATAGACCAATGGGCTAATACTTCTATCTTTGGCCATAAGATATTGGGAAGTCACTTAACTTACATGAGTATTAGTTCCTTATTTGCAAATTAAGGGGCTAAGTAAGATTGACTTTACATTTCCTTTCAGAGTCATTATTTTGTAAACCAATCTACTTAATTTTGGAGAAACTGGTAACTGATTTATTTAAACCTCCCCTAACTTTTGAAATATGGCATTTGTTAGAACATAGCTTATGTTTTCATGTAAATTCATTTCAATTCAATATGCTTTCTTAATTTTTATTTTATTGAAGATTTTATTGAAGATAAAGAAGGTGATGGGTTATTTGAGGGATCGTAAAATAAGGAGTAGGTTTTCTTCAGAGATCTTGAAGTTTAGTGAAGAAAGAAAAAGTTAATGGTGGTGATAGTGGAGATTAAACCAAATAACTTTATGACAGAACACAGTATTAGAGAAATGCTGAGATGGATGAAGTCCTCTTTACCACAGAGCAGGGAAAGGCTTTCTAACTGACTCACAATAAAAGAAAAGAATGATAAACTTGTCTACATAGAACACTCCCTGGCATGGCAAAAAATGCAATAAACAAAATCCCAAGACAATTGACAAACTGGAGAAAATATTTAGATGTACCATAAATAAAGGGCTAATATTCCTAATATAGAGAGCACTGAGGCACAAAGGAACAAAAACCTGCTAGGAAGAGGAGACCATACATGAATATACAAGTCATACACACACACAAAAAAACAAGATATGAAAATGGTCTTGAGGGCATTATGCTAAGTGAGATAAGTTAGACAGAGAAAGACAAATACTGTATGATATCACTTATATGGGAGATCTCTTGAAAAACAAGAGAAAATGAGGAAATGTTATAGATTGGAAGAGTTTAAGAACACATGGCAACTAAACACCATGTGGTACTTTGTATTACCCTGGAACACACACACACACACACACACACACACACACACTTGAGAAAAATTGGTGAATCTGAATGAGGTCTGTTCTTTAATTAATAGTATTGTACCAACATTACTTTCTTGCTTATATAAGGTGTTAACAGCAGGGAAAGCTGAGTGAAGGATATGTGAGAACTCTCTGTACTATTTCTGCAACTTTCTGTAAGACTAAAATTATTTCAAGATAAAAAGTTAAAAAAAAAGATGTACCATAAGGGCAATGCAGAAGAAACTGCTTTAAAGGGCTCCACAGAGGGGAGAGCCCATTCAGAAAGACTTCATGGCAGAGGTGGTATATTACTGTGCTAGAGCTGCCATAACAGAACACCATAGGCCAGGTGACTTAAACTACAGAAATTTATTTCTCCCAGTTCTGGAGGCTGGAAGTCCAACATCAAAGTGCTGGCAGGGTTGGTTTTCTCCTGAGGCCTCATTCCTTGGTTTGCAGCTGGCAGCTTTCTCACTGTGCTGCCACATGGCCTTTTCTTTATGCTTTCTTTCTGTTGTCTCTTTCTTCTATATTAGGACCACCCTCTTATGACCTCATTTGGCCATAATTACCTCTTTAAAGGCCCTGTCTGCAAATATAGTCACTTTGGGAGGTAGGCCTTCAAAATACCAGTTCTGGGGGAACATAATTTAGTCCATAATAATTGGCAATTATGAAGACTTTTGAAAGATAGATATTAGCAGTGTTGGGGAAATGTGTGGCAGTGATTCAGAGAAGAGCAAGTAGACTGGTGAATTAGTCAGGGTTCCCCAGAGAAACAGAACCAATAGGCTATGCCTAGATATGTGGCTATCAGAGAAACAGCCTCTTATATTAGAGTCTGTTTCAGAGCGTACACAGCCTTCTGGAGATTATTCATACCAGCCCTGCAAGGTATTGCCACACAGCTGGTGCTATAACTGTGTCTTCAAAAGGCCCTTGCAGTATTTTATCGAGCTAGCTGTTTCAAGATGGTGGGAAACATGGTAAGACCAGTTAATTCCATAAAGCTTGGGCACTTTGCTCCATTTTTTTTTTTTTTTTTTTTTTTTTTTTTTTTTTTTTTTTTTTTTTTTTTTTTTTTTTTTTTTTTTTTTTTTTTTTTTTTTTTTTTTTTTTTTTTTTTTTTTTTTGCTAAGTGAGTTTCTTAACCAGAGTAATGCTCTGTGAAATACTATGACAGTAGATAAGACATGCTCTAAGTCCACAGATGATAATTTTGGCAGACATTTTGTGTGTATGGAAAGCTAATCTACATCCAGAATAAATATCTCTTCTGGAAAGAACAAAATTCTGTCCCTTCCATGATGAAAGCAGTCCATGTAATTGCATGCGTATCAACGGAACAGGGTATCCTGTTCACTTAATTATTAGAATCCTCCTCTGCTGAGGTTGCCTTTGGTGAGCATTCATATGGGACACTAGTATCTTCACATTTTTTGCCCATTCAGAGAAGTCTATCCATATACTTCTCCCCCAGATTTCTTTGTCATCAATTTTTCAATCATGTTCCTTCTAAGTTCCTCACTATTCAGTGAATCCTTTGGCTACAGCCCATAAGTTGGTATATGGTTGCACATCTGGCTACTTGCCCTTCCAAACTGGACATGCAGGTGCACTGCCCAAAGTTCTGCCCACTGGGAGGATTTCCCTTCACCACTGTTCTTCAGGGATGTCGCAGAGAAGGGCTGTAGTGCTGTAGCTGTCTACTTTTGGATCATGTCTGCATATCATGCAGAACCATTTATAAACCAGGCCTGTGGGGACGCCTGGGTGGCTCAGTTGGTTGGACGACTGCCTTCGGCTCAGGTCATGATCCCGGAGACTCCCAGGATCGAGTCCCACATCAGGCTCCCAGCTCCACGGGGAGTCTGCTTCTCCCTCTGACCTTCTCCTCGCTCATGCTCTCTCACTGCCTCTCTCTCAGATAAATAAATAAAATCTTTAAAAAAAAAAAAAAACAGGCCTGTGTCTTCTCTTCCTCTGAACCATTTATAAACCAGGCCTGTGTCTTCTCTTCCTCTGTCAATGCTTCTCTGAGGCCAGAGAAGCAGGCTGGGAGAGAGAAGCCAGTAGCAGGGATGGGAACTATGAGTATTTGGACCACTTTTCCGCATAAGTTACTTGTACTTTCAGGGGCTTCTTGAGCCAGATCATGTATATACCACTTACATTTGATGATGAAGTCTTGCGGTACACATCCAACTTTAGGGCTTGGTGGGCTAGACAGCACCTAGTTCATGAAAGGCAGCTTAGATAGCATAGTAACTTGGTGGCCTGTGGTCAAGCTTTCAGTTTCTACTAAGGCCCAAAAGCAGGTCAAGAGCTGTTTTTCAAAAGGAGGGTAGTTATCTGCAGATAATGGCAAGGCTCTCATATTCTAAAGGCTTGGGCTCCAATTCACCTGCACAAGCTTGCCAAAGTCCCTAAATGGTATCTCTGTCTGCCACTGACATTTCAAGCATTACTGAATCTGCTCCATAATATGGGCTAAGTGGGAGGCCAGCTTGCACAGCAGATAGACCTGTTGCAGAGCCTTCTCTTCTTCTTGGCTTCACTCAAAACTTGCAGGTTTTCAGGTCACTCAATACATGGGCTGGAGTAACACACCCAATAAGGAATATGTTGCCTTCAAAATCCGAGACCCATGAGGCACTCTACTTCTTTCTTACTTATAGGAGGGTTCAGGGGATGCAACAACTTCTCCTTCACCTAAAGAGGTACATCCCAACATGCCAATACCTTAGACCCCTCAAAATTTTAGAAGGCCTCTGAATTTTAGTCAGATTTATTTCCCATCCTCTGACATGCAAATGTCTCACCAATAAGTCTAGAGTGGTTGGTACTTCTCCCTCATTAGGTCCAGTCAGCATAATACCATCAGTACAATGGACCAACATGCTATTTTATGGAAGAGAAAGGTGATCAAGATCCATGTGAACTAAATTATGGGATGGTACTACTCACTCCTAAAGTAAGACAATGATGGCATATTGCTGGCCTTGTGGACCACTCTCCACTCACCCTTCCTGTCTCCTAACACACACAGACACAAGTGATAAATAAGTAGGCATGGTTCTTTTTTAAATGTTAGCACTGTTCACAACACAATCTTTTCTTTGACAGTCAACTATTTTATTTAAACACGGACACTGACATTTTATAGTGGCTCATAGTATCCCCTGAATTCATTTGATTCTTGTAACTCATATGATAATTAATGAGAGAAATAGCACTTTGAGTCACTCAGTTGTATAAAAGCAGTGTGTTTTATAACTTTTTCATCTCATAAAACAAAGCTAAATTTTTCCTTACAGTTGGAAAAAAGCTTTAGACTGGAGTAAACCTGACCTAAGGCTCCAAGTTTATATGCCCAATTTTATTCCCTCTGTAAATTCATGGGACAACATTATGCACATTCCCCCATGGGGTGTGAAATCTTAATCTACTCAGGTGTTCATGCCTTTTCATGTAATTAAGTAATTATTTTCAGTGGATTAAAAATTTTAGAGGGCTTTGAAAAATGTTAGTAAAAATAGCAGTCTGCTGTGTTTACATCGAGTCTTAATCCTCGTTGTTCAAAGAATGTTTATCAGTTGAAGATATAGCAAATATTAACATTTCTACTTTGCAGGCAGAGAAGTTATGTGATGCACTTGAAGTGATACTGAAAGTCAAAAGTTGGAGGTTTTTATTTTTTACTGGAGCTTTTGTTAATTCTGTTTCTCCATTCTCCATTAATACCTTTTCTACTTTTTCATCTCTCCCATACAAATAAATCCATGTAAGTACTTTGGAGAAATAATATTAAAAAGGCAGTGGCTAAATTTTTAATCATCTTCAAAAGTGCTCTTTGAGAGTGGTGACTGTTGCTATGAGTTACCAGTTTATTCTGTTATCAGCCAATTACTGACTCTTTTTATAATACATGCTGTATCTTGCAGCCATATTTCACCAGCCTTCTTACAATTCTATCAACTAAAACATATAATCTAAGTAAAAACAGTGTTTTTGTAACAGAGATACAGCTTGAAGTCAATTCCTTTGTCTCTCCCTTTTAAGGGGATCTTGTGTGCAAGATCAGTGGGGAGGGGCAGAGGGTGAGGGGGAGAGAGAGAATCTCAAGCAGATTCCCTGCGAAGGATGGAGACTGATGCAGGGCTCCATCTCATGACCCTGAGATCATGACTTGAGCTGAAATTAGGAGTTGGATGGAAACAATTGAGCTCTTATGAATCCATGCCCTATAGGGTTAACAAGGTTAAAACCAGAAAAAAGTTCAAAGTTTATTTTTCAGAGAACTGTTTACCCCTAATCAGCTATTGTGTCTTTTCAGACGCCACTAACAAATTCACTAGTTGTCACTGCAGACATCTGGACTCAGGGTCAGCTGATAATATTCCATCCTATGAACAAGCGATTTCTTAACCCAAGATAATGAGCCCAAATCTCCACCCAGTTTATATAAGCTCTTGGAGCATGCTCATAGCCCCTTCTCCTTGTCCTAAGATAATTTCACTGACGTCAGGGATTGAATTTTGTCTCATTCTGACGTTGAGCCTCTGTCTCAAAATGAATATGGGGTATATGGTACATATATGTTTGCTCAGTGTTCATGCTCCCTCTTTCCTCATGAATGGTCACAAGTTTCTCCACCCTTTTCATCAATATGTATGTGATCTCAACCCTCATGTTTATAAAAAACTTGTTCTTTCCTCTATTAGGGAGGTGCATTTGAGGCTTGTCCTTCCATCCCCTCCTTTGGCTCCCTCTCAAATAAACACTTTCCTTGGTATATACCTGATGTTTCAGTGATTGGCTTAGCTGCACATCGAGCAGATGAACTTGGGTTCTGTTACACTTAGATTAAAAGTATACTTGTGCAATGAGTAGGATAAACAAAAATCATGTATACCTAGAAGTAGCATAGTAAAAGGGAAAATGACATTTATAAATAGATAATGTTGAAACCTAAATGAAAAGAAAAGAAAGATTATTGCCAAAGGAACAACAATAAAAACTGACATTAGACTTCTGTCAGTAATATATGCCAGAAGACAAAGGAGAGTGATATTTTAAAAGTACTAGCTAAAGCATCATTCCAAATTGAAAGCAAAATAGGACTCTTTTAGAAAAAGATTATATCACTTTGCTACCCATAAATTTTTCTGAAAGAACTACTAAAGGATGTGCTTCAGTAAGAACAGAAGTAAACCTAGAGAGATGCAGAGCAAGAGAGAGAAATATATAATGCCAACTGGCTATTCTAGTCCCAAGAAACTTATCTTTTTTTAAAAATCAGAATTCTACAACACAAGTGGAGTTGCTTTTTGGACTGGTTACTATTCAGCTGCATTCAATTATAAATTAGCTATCAAAGAAAGCTCCTCATTATCTGGTAATTTGATAAAACTCCCAGAACCTCCAGTAATTCCTCTTCCAACTCCATTAACTTTCTAGTATTGCAATTAATTGGGAAGATCCATTTAAAAACAGCTTGTTCATCACTTCTTGCTGAAATTATCTGTTAAGATTGTGTATGGGTAGATATAAAAAGATTACCACTGAAATAACTCTGAAAAAATTAGGCACAATTCAATCATGTAGACTACTAGCTTATAGCTCCCCAAATTAAAAATAAGTAAAGACTGTGTGAAAGTAGAAACACACACATATACACAAGATACACACACAGCATGCAGAGGATAAAACAGTGGAGAAGGGGACAATTGATCTAGAATGTAGTTAGGTTTAGTTAAGATCACAAAATATGAATGGGGAAAAAAAGCATTGGCTCTGAGCAAAATGGTGTTTAAGAGATCAAGAAGTCTTGATACAGCACAGTACCATAATTAAACAAACAATTTTGAGCACTTCTGATGGTCTGCAATCTGTGTTAGGTGCTGAGGAGGAATTCCGAGGCAAGGAAAATAAAACCCATGGTCTCTAGAGGCAATTGGTGTAGTGGGGAGACAGACATACATAAACAATTTCTCTAGTGTGGTTGAAATAGGTGCTAAGAGAACGGGAGGGAGTAGATTTAAATTTTAATTAGGGCTGATTAAGAAAGCATTTCAGAGGAAATTGGTTTAAATTAGATCTTGAAGAATGGGTAAGAATTTTATATCAGGCAATGAGGACAGGCATTCCAAGCAAAGATACATAGGTAAGGAGCATGAGAAAAATAAAGCTCAAGATCCAGCTGACCTTTCCTGCTTACCTCCTTCCCAGGACTGAGGGCTCATCTCTGTTGGGGACTTCATCAAGTTCCCAGAAACAAGCAGATAGATACATCTGAACAGAGGGGAAAATGAAGTGACCAGGAGTAAGACAACTCTTGAAAGAATGGAGGCAAGCAGAGAAATACATATGTATATCTGAAACTTCTTCTGGTGTTTTAAAAATGTTTATAAGTGTCATCATGTTGTATATATCATTCTGCAACTTTTTTCCCACTCAACTTTCTTTTTGTGACCTCTACATCTCTGTAAGCTCTGGTTTGTTTATTTTACCTTTTTGCTTACCCATGTTTCTATTTTTTTAAAGATTTATTTACTTATTTGAGAGAGAGAGAGTGAGCACCCGTGACTGAGAGTAGGGCAGAGGGACAGAATCTTCAAGCAGACTCTTCACTGAGCATGGAGCCCAACACAGGCTCAGTCCCACAACCCATGAGATCATGACAAGATCTGAAACCAAGAGCTGGATGCTCAATCCACTGAGCCACTCAGGAGCCCCACCCATGTTTCTATTGATGCATCTGTAGTTTCTATTCAGTTTTTCAATATTACAAACAATGTTACTTGTATTGTAGAAATAACCTTCTACCTGTCTTCTAATACACCAATGCAAGTTTTTCTAGAGAATCTACCTAGAAAGGGAATGACTGAGTCAAGATGTATATGTATTTCCAACTTAATGGATATGGTCTTTTATTCATCTATATCTCTTTACATCTCTCTTCCACCACCTTTCTCTTTTCTTGCTACTCATGTGGTGGGTACTTAAGAGATATTCATAATTTTCAAGGTGGAAAGAAGAGAGAAATTTGCTGGGACCTAAGGGTAATGAGAACTAAAATAAGATAAAAAAAGAAAAGTAAGACTGGCTTATCAAAACAAACAAACAAACAAACAACCCCCCAAAAAACCCACAACAAAATCTTGCCATTTGCAACGATGTGGCTGGAACTAGAAGGTATTATGCTAAGCAACATAAGTCAATCAGAGAAAGACAATTATCATATGATGTCTCTGATATAAGGAATTTGAGAGACAGGGTGGGGGTGCTCGTGGGGGGAAGGGAGGGAAAAATGTAACAAAATGGGACCCGGGAGGGAGACAAACCATAAGAAACTCTTAATCTCAGGAAACAAACCGAGGGTCACTGGAGGGGACAGGGTAGGGGGTTTGATAGGAGGGTTAGGGTGGCTGGGTGATGGACATTGGGGAGGGTATGCTATGGTGAGTGCTGTGAATGTGTAAGACTGATGATTCACACACCTGTACCCCTGAAACAAATAATACATTATATGTTAAAAAAAATTTTTTTTTTTCTCCAATGCTCAAAAAAAAAGAAAGAAATAAGACCGTCTGTAATTGGTGGTCATTTGGCACCTGGAACACTGGGCCTCAGTCATTCAAGTAGCTGGTAGACTAGTGTTGGGGACAGACTTGGGGGGTGGGGAGCATGGCTCTCCCCGAGAGGTTGGTGAGTGTCCTTGGCTTGGAGCCATGATCAGTGGAGCATGTTCATGCTCAAGGGCCCAAGTCAAACCTGGCTCTCTTCAGGCTCGCTGAGTCTTAGTCTTTGGCTTAAGAAAGGAGGTGGCAATAAAAGTAATAATAATAATTACTTCTGGATACTGTAAAGATTTAACAAGAAAAAGTGTATGAAAGTGCTTCATACATGTACCTTATTTACAACTATTTAAATATGTTCTTATCGTGATCCTTTGCCTTTTTTTTTCTATCTTTTCAGTGTCAGTCTCGTAGATGTCATGTTATTAGTCTTTTTTTTTTTTAAGATTTTATTTATTGATTGGAGACAAAGGGAGAGAGCATGAGCAGAGGGTGAGGGACAAGCAGGCTCCCCATTGAGTGGGGAGCTTGAGTGGGGCTCAGCCAACATCATGACCTGTGTTAAAGTCAGACGCTTAACCTTTGGAGCCACCCAGGTGCCCCTGCTATTAATCTTCTTAACATAATGTTTGTTTTCCTCGGAGTGCGCTTTTAAGTGTGGAACATAGAACTGATCGATATCCTCCAGGATTTGACCAACCATGTACATTGGGCCAAAATATCAATCTTCCGGTTTTGGATACTACGTAGTAATAATGCGTTTTAATACCAGAGCTATTTTGGCAGCCATTCCCAGTGTTGACTCAAATTGGGTTAAAAAAACAAACAAACACCTAAAAATTCCCAAGTGTCTTTGATACATCCTGCTGTTAAGCTAGATTTTTTCTATACTATAATTAGGTACTTCTTTTTTAAAGTTGATTGTAATACTTTATAATTTATCCCCACTTATTTCCATTAAACTTCGTTTTATTCAGTGTGGACTTCTTGAGTTGTGGTTCTGACTCTGTTCTTCAATATGTATATTATTATTCTTTTTCTAAAATAAACTCCTCTGGATCATTATGTTTTATTCACTTAGGGACAAGCATGGAACGAAATGATTTATCTTGTTTTCGTCTTCTTTATTTTTTTTTTTTAAGATTTTATTTATTTATTTTACAGAGAGAGTGAGAGACAGAGAGAGCATGAGCAGGGGGTAGAGGCAGTGAGAGGGAGAAGCAGACTCCCCGCCAAGCAGGGACCCTTATTCAGGGCTCTACATGGGCTCGATCCCAGCACTCTGAGATCATGACCTGAGCTGAAAGTAGACAACTGACTGAGCCATCCAGGTGCCCCATTATTTTCTTTCTTTCCACCAAAGAGTCTTTCCTCCAGCTCTTCTCTCCTCCTTCAGATGTCTCCATAGCCAACCCCTTACTTCTGTCAAGCCTTCCTTTGCTATTGGCTGCTATTTCACCTTCCCAACAAGGCTTTCCTGACCACCCTGCTTAATACTGTAGCCCTCATCCTCTGCTGACGTTCCCCACCCCCATTTTGTTTCATAGCACTTAAAACCATCTAATACAATATATTTTATTTTATATTAATTATCATTACTGTCCATCCCCATGCTCCATGAATACAGGAATCTGCTTTGTTTACTGATAGATTCCAAGTTTCTAGAACAGTATTGAACACATTGTAGGCAATCAATAAATATTAATTGGATAAAATGAATATATTTCAGGCCAGTATCGATTGTGATAAATCGATTTAGATGCTTCTTGAGCCATATTGATAGTGCCCATGCCTCTTGGATTCCCACAATCTATGGATCATCAGTTTTTAGTTTTTGATATGTTGATAATTTGCTCTTTTTCACAGATATTTTGGGGAGAAGCTGAGAAAGGCTGAATCAGGGAATGTTAGATGCCATTTTATACCAGATATGTCAGATAGTCTTTAAATGTGATAAATCTCCAACCAAGTCATTGAAAAAATATTGATTAGCAGAAGCCAAAGATAGAGCCCTGAAGTACGGCTCCTATGATCTTCCTCTAGTCATTAATCTTTACTCTTTTGTACAGCCACTTATCCAGTTGGTGTTCACCTGATAGAACCATCTTTCATCCTGTGTTTCTCTCTGTGAGTCACACAGATATGATGGTTAAAGTTGGTAAATATGGGATGCCAGACAAATAACAGTAACAATAAAGGCTAAAGTATATTGGGTACTTACTGTCTGCTGGGCACTGTGCTAGGTTTATAATGCACCATATTTTATTTAATGGATTTATTCCATTTCTTTTCCTTTTTTTTAAATGAGTGAGATCATAAAACTAGTAAGTGATGCAATGAGTATTTGACCCCAGACAGTCTGACTCCAGAGTCTCATCACTGACCCTATTACATTGGCTTCCCTGACATGCATATTCTATATGAATGTCCCTCACTCAACAGTGTAATTATTCTGACATCAAATATCTTTTGGAAAGTCTGCTATGTGCCAAGATGTGCACTAGGAAGGAGGGAGACAAATATGAATATGATTTGAATTCCCTGCAGAAGCTAAAAAGAAATTTAGAATTATGGAGTACACTGCATGAATCTTACATCTATCTGCTGCAGTTATTTTGTTTTTCACTTTTTTTGTTGTTGATAATTAGTGATGTTTTTCCCTTTATGCTAATTTGATACTTGGTTCCAAAAACCTTTTGGCAGCCAAGAAGCACAAAAATCCAGGGGATAAATACACTTCTCCTCAGAGGTTTCTAAAAAGCAGAAACTGGGGACACTTTCTTGATGGAGCCTGCTTATTTATAGTTGCACATAAATGCCAATCGCTTGAACCCTGAGAGGAGCTGTGCTTGAACAGGTACCCCTGACCTGCTGCCAAGGTGCTGCTTTGATCTTCCGAGTCTTTTACTAAGTTCTCATGCGATCTCATCTCACTGCCCCTTAACTGAAAGCAATTTTCATGTTTTATATTTAAGCCTTTTGAGGCACTGAGCCAGGTGGTGAATTAATTACATTTGTAGGTTGAAAAAGATCCCAACTTTGTTGTTAAATTCAGCTAAAGTTAGAAACTTTTTTTGAAGGCTGTATTAATACCACTTAGCTTTTATTTCATAAAAAATCTATTGCAAAGGCAGTACATGATTTAATGGCTGATTTTAAATGTTTTAGATAAGGATTATTATAATCATAGGTAAGAAAATATGAAGGTTTTTTTTTTTAAAAAATAAACCAGTGTCTTTTTGAGGCAATGACAAATTTTAATGGAGGTGATATGGCTATGAGGTCTTCTTTTTGGAGGTAAAGGGGAAAAGTCTAGTTTGAGGTTTATAGAATTTATACAGAGTGTTACTTCAACACACTGAACAATCTGGAGAGAATACAGTGCCAATAGCATTTTTCTGAGAGGGCGGGGTGGGGGACTTAAGAGAGCTCTGAACTTGAAGTCAGAATAGCAGTTCTGAATCTTCTTTCCAGCACTTACTTGAAATCTTATCTTGGCAAACTCCTTAACATTGCTGACTCTCAGTCTCTTTACTTATAAAATGGGAATAATGATATTTTCTCATTATTGTTCTAGGATCCACTGAAATAAAGTTAATAAGTTGTCTGTAATGGAGTAGGTACTTAAATTGCTACAGATATTTGAGCCTGTGACACTCAAAATACACTACAAATTACTGTGGTTCTTGATACCCTGAACACTATTTCGCAGCTGGAAAGGAGGAGAGCATTACCCTCCTTCAGAAATGGAGAAACCCTATTTTAAATGACCTGACCCTCATCATTTGGAAAGAGGCAGAGAACCCTGTTTTCTGACAAATACCTTTCTTATGAGCTCCTGTTCAACAGCAAGCAATACAGTAGTAAAAGGAAAGGCCTCTCTTAAATCAAGTAGAATATATCTTCCTTGAGTGATTGAATGCAAAACCTTGACTATGTAAGCATTTTCAGGAGAAGGTCATTGTCTATAGAATTAATTTTCATTCTTGGCTCAGCAATGCCTACTGGCCGTCAGAGCTTGGTGAAAACCCCATCTGTTTAGTTAGGGACTGGCCTGATTGATGAGGGATTGACAGGAGTTGGAGGATAAATCCCGGCATCTAGGTATAAATTATTTAAGTGTCCTTTCATTCTGGGTAGAAACTAAGTCTCCTTCAAGACATATAAAGTAGAAAGTGAAAACTTTCATCTGAATATAGTAAATAATAAAAGCCCTCTGTATCCTATACATAATAGATGCTCACTGAACTTTGTTAATTTTGTGATTTAAAATTTTTTTCTTTCTTGAAATTATTCAGATAGCTTTCATTAATACATATAGGTCCAGTATACACTAAGTTTTATAACTTCATTTTCTTGCCTTTCTGTGTTTTATTCACTCTGTCTTCACATACATCAGCCAAGCCTGGTTTTGTATAGTTTTCATTCTAAAAATATATATAATATTTACATCAAATTTATATTTTAAACTATTCACATTCCACTTTGGGTGAGATGCTAAAATAAACTATTCCCTATTATCCCCAAGCCCATCCTTCAAGAATTGCTAGAGGTGTTTTGAGTTTATCATTAGTTCATATATGAACACATTTCATATCTCACATTGCCAATGTAGTTAATATATCTTTTATGAATTACTGTTAGCAAGTGATTCCATGACAAAGAGCTACACTGAGAGCACAGTCTAACATGTAAGACCATCTATGTTTTAAATGATAAATATTCCAAAATTTAAAATTTTAAAAACCAATTTTAAATTTTAAAATTTAAAAACCAATAATCATCTAAAAATACATAAAATTACTTGATTTTAAAGAAAGCCTACAATATACAAAATTAACAATTTGAGTTTCATTTCTTCTTAAAACCTGTGAGATAATTGCAGTAAACTAAGTTGTATTTGATCGTTTCAACATGTCAACATCATATATCAAAAAATAATAGATAGATACAGTAAAATGTTATTTAACAAGCATTTATTTGGGACCAGTAAAAGTAAGGAATCCTGCAAAATATTGAAGAAAAAAGCAATGACAGAGATCCTGCATTTACAGTGGCTGTCAGTCAAATGGGAAAGATCAGACACGAAGGGAAATAATCTAAATATGAGGTAAAAAGTGATAAGTATACAACAAAGTGTTACTGGAGCTGAAGGGAAGAAGGATTTTTTTTTTCCCTTATGGAAGGAAGGAGAGAGAGGGGAGATTAAAGACTCAATGGAGGTGTTGTCTTCTGTGGTGGCCCACCCAGAAAGAAACAGAGTAGGAAATGTTAATCATGAGCCTCTCCACCCATTGTGTACTCACCCATCCATCAGTCACCACTAAGCTTACTTCTTTTCCTTAGAGCAGCAAACTTCCTTATAATCCCCCAAACCTGCCACACACTGCCATGCCCTTGTATTTTGGTACAGGGTTGTTTTTTTTTTTCTTGGAATACCTTTTCTCTCCATTATTCTTTGCAAACTCGCACTCTTCCTTCAAGACCATCTAGAACTCTGCCTCCTCCTTCTCCAGTCTCTCAAACCTTGTCACTACTTCCTCTGTTCCTTTACAAATTTTGTACACTCTCTATTATAAAACTTAATCTGTTTTGGCATCAGTTTCTTCATCTCTATTGGGAGTTTCAAGAAACATGTTAGGGGCGCCTGGGTGGCTCAGTGGGTTAAAGCCTCTGCTTTCGGCTCAGGTCATGATCCCGGGGTCCTGGGATCGAGCCCCGCATCGGGCTCTCTGCTCAGCGGAGAGCCTGCTTCCTCCTCTCTCTCCCTGCCTGCCTCTCTTGCCTACTTGTAATCTCTGTCTGTCAAATAAATAAATAAAATCTTTAAAAAAAAAGAAACATGACTTATTTTATGTAACTATTGCTTATCACAATGTTTGGCACTGAGAAAATAATACATGTTACTTGAATAAATGAATGGGAGAATGTGTAAAACGTATTGAGTGTGTTATATTATTTTGGTGCTAATTTACATGTCCTGATGAAAAATGATGTTGAGCATCTTTACATGTGCCTACTGGCCATTCATATATTTATTTTTGTAAAATGTCTATTTAAATTTTTCCAGTTAAAAATTTTTGTTGACTTGGGTTGTATGAGTTTTCTATACTTTCTGGTTTCTTGGGATTTTGATTTAGTTATGGTGATTAATCAGATTGCAACCATGGTCACTTCCTTACTTCCCAGAGGTGGTAGATTGTGAAATAAATATGCCCCCAAATTTCTCCTTTCCTAGGGAGTGATATTGCCATTCATCCAGTCAAGAAAGAGATAGAGTCTACTTCTTCATCTTGAATTTCAGTGGGCCTGGTGACTTACTCTCTTTCTTTCTTTTTAAAGATTTTATTTACTTATTTGACAGAGAGACTGAGAGAGCACAGGGGTAGCAGCAGAGAGAGAGGGAAAAGCAGGCTCCTTGCTGAGTGGGGAGCCTAGTGTGCAGTTTGATCTGGGATCCTGACCTAAGCCAGAGACAGATCCTTAACCGACTGAGCCACCCAGGTGGCCCAGCCTGGTGACTTTCTTTAGCCAGAGAATGTAGCAAAAGTGACATTGGAATGACTGCCAAGCCAGGGTATCAAGAAGCCTCACTTCCACCAATTTCACCCTTTTGAATCCAGCTGCCCTGTGGAAAAGTCAAATCTTTGATGTAGCCCAGGTCTATCTCCTAGAGGATGGAGAGAGAAATTTAGCTATCCTAGCTGAGACTGCCAGAAGACATTCCCAGTCAACCTACAGAATCGTAATAAATTCACAAGTAGTGGTTATTTGAAGCCACTGAGTTTTTAGGCGTTTTATCACAAATCCATGGGTAATGGATACACTGGGATTAAAATACACTCAAGAAGAGTTTCATTTATTGGGTTGGGTTTGGGCAAAATTAATGCTAAAGCATTTGTTAATGTAAAAAAACCAGATTGAGTAGAAACTGAAACCTGTCTATGACCAGTGTTGTTTGAATTATCCACCCTATAGAGTATACTGGGAGAGGAAGAACATACAATTTCATGATTTTAGGTAGTGTATACAATTGTAAGGGTCTATATTCTTTTTTTTTTTTAAGATTTTATTTGAGAGAGAGAGAGAACAAATGGGGGGAGGGGCAAAGGGTGAGGGAGAGGGACAAGCAGACTCTCCACTGAGCCTGGAGCCTGGAGCTTGGAGCCTGGAGCCTGACACAGGGCTCCATCCCAGGACCCCGAGATTGTGTCCTGAGTTGAAGTCAGATGCTTAACCAACTGAGCCACCCAGGTGCCTCCTAAGGTGCTATATTCTAATCTCATAATAGAGTAGCATTTGGGATGTTCTTTAGTGAAAAAAAGTGAATAAATTAAAAATTTGTGCCACATATATAGTGGTACAAAGAATATAGTATTCTTAGAAGCTGTCCTAAATATTATCAAAACACAAAAATGTTCATATAGATGCCAAATAAAATAAGTTTTTCAAAGCCTCAAATGTTCTGACACGTGTTAATTCTCCTTTACACAATCTACAAAATTTATTAAGTAAATTTGCACGCAATTCAAATAAGTATGCTACCCTTGGGAGATAAGAAGTTTTGAGAGAGTAAACTGTAAGTAGAACCTCAAACATTTGATTGGATGAGCTATTATTTTTCCATGTGCCCTTCCTCTACTTGCTAGCTCTATCATATTTAAATCTTATACATTTAAAAAATAGAAAATAGAGAAATATTACTAAAAACATTTTTTGAGTAAAGATGCAGAACTTTAAACATATATTTAAAGCATTTATCTAGGAAAATAGCCCCCCTGTGAATTACTGGTTACATCACAGAGGTATTCCAAATAGCATCTGTGGAAATTCATTTAGTACGAAATTATTATGTTTCCCACCTACTAGACAATTAGAACCTAGTGCATGCATGGAGGAGGCTGGGAGGAAATTATCTATCAAGAATATTTCAAGGCAGTTGGCAAATATCCAGATTTTGGAGGAACCTAGTTAGTGCCCTGTTCTAACTATTGCAAAAGTAATTTTCTTTCTGAAATGGAAAATTAATGTAATGTTCCTGAAGGGAAACATTTAATAATAATCAAGTCAAGGCATAAGGCACCTGATTCCCTTCTGTGACCTTAGTCCTAATGTATTAGTAACCCTGCGGCTCTGCTCTTAACTAGATTGTGGTTCAGAGACTAAATCACTCAACCGTGAAGTTCAGATATTCTCCTTGCCCCTATTTCATATGATAATCAGTGTTGAGCTGATGGATATTGCTAAAAAGCATAATAAACTTTTCCCCACTTTTTTTTTTAACCAAAACTATGGTCCAATAACATTACTCCATACTAAAAGAAAGAAAACACTTTAATGAGTTGTGTTAAGATCATATTCTGGTTGTCCCTAACAGAGCAGATTCCTCTTATACAACATAGCCCTTCAAATACTTGTCAGCAACTATATGGCATGAGCAGATTTGTCTTTTAGAGAGATCACTTTGGTTGCAAGGTAGAGTAAGCTGAAAGGAATAAGCTGAAAGAAATTTAAAAAGAAACTAGACTGACAAATTATAAGAAAAGGGGAAAAAAAGAACAAGTTCTGGCTTCACATTCACAGGATGTCCAGTATACTATTGGGAATTTTATTTGTGGTTGAGATGATAATTAAATCGGCTAACAATTTTGGAAATGATTTTAAAATTATATTCCCACTACACACAAACACACTAAAATGAACTAGAGATTAATTAAAGATTAAAAAAAATGAAACCATTAACATACTAGAAAAACTCTTGGACAATTAAAAAAAATTCCTGGAATGAAAGAGCCTATCTTAGCATTATATCAAAACCAAAAATATATATAAGAAAAGGGTTTTAATCTAATCATTTAGCAAATGTGAATCTTAGATTTCAAATTTGAATATATCGTCAACAAGACATTATTTGCTTTAATTTCAACCTTCTGGCAGGTTATCAGAAAATTCCAACCTTATTACAACTGAGGCCTTCTTCTATTCCTCAAGGTTGCATCAAAACCAGAGAAGCTTATGTGGTAGATAGAAAATTAGGTGGGTTGGAGGGGATGATGGGATGCAAATGTCAATGCTTTTATTTTCCATGGAATTTCTCATGATGCCATTCTCAATATTGAAGTCTATGTTTTGTCCTTGAAGTTGGGTAGCTCTCTCTGGCTTCTGTCTCATACAGGGATTTAGGGAACTAGTTGCCTCTGCCTGGATGCACATTCAACATTCTCTGGAATCCTGCCACTTCCCCAGCATGAAAACTGAGGCATCTCTGAATCCAGATGTCTTGTCTCCAAACATGTCTTTGTAGTGGTGGAGAAACCCACAGTCTACCTTTTTTGTTTCTACTCTGCTTCTTCTCTCCTACCTGACCTCCTTCTTTTTCTGCTATAACAGGCTTTGACAGTGCATTTCAAATCACTCAAATTATTAATAGTTGCAAAAAAGTTAATATTTCCTTAGGGGCAAGGAAGAGTTGATCTTAAATTCTCTTAGGAAAAAAAAATTTGAAGAAAGGGAGGAAAAGTAGAAGATTAGTTTTCCATTTTTTTAAAAAATTTATTTATTTGTCAGAGAGAGAGGGAGAGAGAGCGAGCGAGCACAGGCAGACAGAGTGGCAGGCAGAGGCAGAGGGAGAAGCAGGCTCCCTGCCGAGCAAGGAGCCCGATGTGGGACTCCATCCCAGGACGCTGGGATCATGACCTGAGCCGAAGGCAGCTGCTTAACCAACTGAGCCGCCCAGGCGTCCCTAGTTTTCCATTTCAAACAGTTTTTGCATTCAAATCATACCTACAAAAAATTTTCAAACTTCTGTATAGGAAAAAATCATGTGAAAAAAGCCTTGAAAAAAAAAACCTGGGGAAATTATTACAATGTATATGATAAACAGAGTTTTTACAAATCAAAATGCAAAAGACAGTATTCCATAAAAAGTTGGCAAAGAACACAACCAATCTAGAGGAAAAAATATAAATTATCATATTTTATATTTATGAAAGATTTCTTACCCTTACTAGAAATTTTAGAAATGCAAACTAAAGTAACAATCATCATTTCATACCAACCATATTGGCTTTTTAAAAAAAATGTCAGTCTTGGGAGCCTGGGTGGCTCAGTGGGTTAAGCCGCTGCCTTTGGCTCGGGTCATGATCTCAGGGTCCTGGGATCGAGTCCCGCATCTGGCTCTCTGCTCAGCAGGGAGCCTGCTTCCCTCTCTCTCTCTGCCTGCCTCTCTGTCTACTGTGATCTCTCTCTGTCAAGTAAATAAATAAAATCTTAAAAAAAAAATGTCAGTCTCAATATTCAAGGCAAGGACTATGGTGAGACAAGTTACTTGCCTCAGGAACAAAAAATTCAGTAATCAGAATAAATAAATTTTGATGGAAATTAATGAAAAAAATCTATGATGAACAAAATGTCAAAGTTTTAAAGAAAGGCAGGATTCAGCCCTGCATTTTATATGACCTTAATCCTGGCCCTGCCGATAATGGTAAATATCAGGAGAAATCACACTCATCCCTACTATGAAAGGCTTACAGATTCGTGGGCAATTTGGCAATATATGTTCACAATTAAAATATGCATAGCCCTTGACATAAAAATTCTACTTTGGGGAATTTTTCATAATGAAGCAATATGATAAACAAACAAAGGTATCTGTACATAAATGCTCACTTAAACATTGTTTAAAGGAGCAAAACATAGAAAAGTGATAATTATCCAGATAACTTATGCCATATCTCCTTACTTTGTCATACTACTGACAATTAAAAATGATGATATATTTTTACGTAGAAACTTGAGGCATGCTATAGAAGTAACTGGAAAAAAGGAGCTTTTGTTCTTTGTAGACAAATAGTAAAAAAAAAAAAGTTTAGGTTTACACACACACACACACACACACACTATACATCCATTCATCTATTTATCTATGTTTGAAGGAAGATTTAGAAAGATAAACCTGAAGTATTAACAGTGGTTATCTTTGAGAGGACAGAATAGAATTCTGGGCCTATTTTTTTCCTAACATCCTGTATTGATGAATTTTTTCCCTGATTTCTAAAGTTGTTTCTACCAAGTTGGAGGAAGAGTGAGAACTCAGCCAAGAGAGTTTGCATCAAGGGAATAATTATAATATCCAAATTCCCATATCAGGAGAAAAAGTCTAAAAGCTGTTCAGCCCACTTATTGCCTCTCTTAGAACATGGCATCTGAAAAAAATCTACTGAGGAACTGTAGCCCTTTTAGTCCTCAGGACTTTTCCATAAGTCTTCTTCTTTCCTTTTCTTTTGAACAAATGCATTTTCAAGTTCTGGATTTCACTTTGATTTTCCCTTGAATGCTGCAAAAATGCCACCCCAATTCTGAAGAAAGGGGGATTTCTTATGATTAAGGTGTCCCATGCTTATAGCTGAGGATTCTCCCGTGCCAGTTCTTCAACCACAGTGGAGCCCAGGAAAGGAAAGTAAGCCAGCACTATGCATTAGAGCACGGGGCAAAGCCTAGTGTCATGGGGGCTGGAGGAGAAAGTTTCAACAAATTGCTGAGCAAGGCCACGTTCTGCAAAAATGTAAAGACATGCAGACTAAGTCTTGATTGTTGGACTATGGAACTGAAGATCACTGGTCACTTTCAAGGGTACATATAGAAGTAAAATGTCAGGAGTCATCATGAAAGGATGTGAGAAGAAGGACAATGGGGTAAGAATATGCTAAGAAGCTTTGGAAAGCATAATTTAAGTGAGAAGTGGTGGGAAGAGATGGACTTGCTTGACAAGATAGAGAAAAAAAACTATCAACATTTAAAAAGACTAGAGAGAGGAAGATGTGTTACAATGATGAATTACAGTGGAGGTACAAAATTAAATGAAAATTGTCAGGGGGATGTAGGACCTACTAGGATCTGAAACAAAATGTAAATGTGTGCACCAAACCCCTGGAATCTTTCTAATAGCTAGATCTTGATTCTTAGTTCCAGCGTGGGCCCTGAAATTCTGCATTTTGAATGAGCTCTGAGGTGATGCCGATGCTTCAGGTCCTCGGACCACACTTAGAGAAGCACAAGGTCCAGACCCAGTGCTAAGCCTTGAAAGGAAAGACACCTCTTTCTCTGGGATGACCTCAAGGAAGGAGACACGCTAGCAGATAAATCAAACCTGAGATGACAAGAGATGAGGGAGTTTATACTAAATGACTTTAAGCTCCTTCATAAAGAACTGGTGAGCTCACTTGTTGGGAATGAGTGTGGAGAAATGGTGGGGAAGTTTTGGAAGAACTGTTGTAAGACGCTTATTAGGAGATCCGGAAGAGATGAACTGTGCTTTTGGTGAGGTGCATTAATAACATAATTAAACCATGGAATGAAGTGTGGGCTTTAGGTAAAGGAAGCAAAGATGACTTTCCCCAATTAAAATTAATGAGATAAATTTCACCTGTGGTGGCCACCGTGTGCTTGCTAATAACTGCCTTAAAAGGCTCAGGAATGCAGTTCACCCCATCACCTACACGTTTGAAGCAGCCTGCCCAACCCAACTGTTTCGATCTTTTCTGCTTACCTAATATTCAGCAATGAATAATATAAAAAATACAGCCTCTGGCTGTAATCAGGCTGCCAAGAAACAAACAACCAAAACCATATGGAAAAATGAGAGTCTCCAGAATCTTTAATATAGGGGCAAAGAGCAATTTTAAATTTACCCAAGTTAATTTTTCCATATGCAATTGTCTTTGTTGGCATTTATAGATCACGTGAGCCCGACAACAATCCTTCAGAGGCAAATGGCCCAGGAATCCCTAATGACCTGAAGGTCTCTTCATGCTGGCTTGGCTCCAGGGTGCCTCATTTCAAAAACCACTTCCCCTGTCCTCATTGCTTGCACCACCCTCCATTGCTCTACACCCAGGACACATTCTCAGATGTGTTCCAAGTGTGAACTGAACATTGTGAGAAATGAACCTACCTTATGTGTTATTCGTTCATTAAAGATGGAATAAAAAAGGAGAAAATAAATTGCAAGGAGTCCCTTAGCTGCCTTCTGTAGTCACAACATTCTGAGTTGGCTCTTGAAATATGGAAAGGTGAATGTGGAAGAGCTGAAAATGGACCAGCTTGCCACAGTGGTTGGAAGCAGAATCATAGCCGCCCGGTTTCCTCTGCTCTATTCTAGTTGTAGTGCAGCTCCCAGTCCCAATGATTTTACACTGGGATCAGTCCCTCATTATTAGTAATTTTACGCACTATGAAGTTCCCTGCTTTTCTCATCTTCTGATTATTTCTACCAGACTCTTTCCCAAAACTCATCTGCCATATTCCTCACCAGGTCCTCTGAAGTCATTTTCCTCTTCACTAAATTATCCTAGTGATTCCCCTCAGATTACCAATCATCTCTCTGTTTTATAGTTATTTACATATTTTATCTCCTATATTAAACTATTAGCTTCTCAAGAACAGAATTCATAGCTTACTTTGTTTCATATCCCCCTCTGCATCTAATTTTATTGTCGAAGGTTTTATCTGTAAGATTATTTATTTATTTATTTATTTTTATTTCATTTCTTTTCAGTGTAACAGAATTCATAGTTTTGTAAGATTATTTATAAAGGAGTAATCCAGTTAGAGATTGACATGAAGCTAAAATAAATGGTAATTATGAAAACATGTTTCTATTTCAGTTCTGGAATTCTGTAAGCACACTCAAGGATACTATCTCAGTTTTCCCTATATCCTTCTATATTTTAACTTCTAATTGCATGTAAAGTGTGTGATATGCATTCCAAAAGACATTTGCAAGGGAGCTAATCAGACCTAACTAATATACTTTTGATGAGTTAGATTCTGTCTCATAAACCCAAATGAAAAGTATTAAACATTATAGCACCAATTTCCCCCACATCCTCAAATTACAGAGTGCAGAGATGAAGGAAAATGTTATAAATTTAAGGACAATAAGAACATGCAGAAAAAAAAAAATCATCCAGGTTTTTACAATCTTTTTGGATTTAGTAAAAACATTCAGTGCATTTCGATAAACATAGTGAACACCATTTTGAATTTTATATGCAGGCATGCCTCATTTTATCATGCTCTGCTTTATCGTGCTTCACAGATATTGCATTCTTTACAAATTGAAGGTCTGCAGCAACCCTGCATCAGTGCCATTTTTCCAACAGAATTTGCTCACTTCATCTCTCTGTGTCACATTTTTAAAAAAAGATTATTTACTCATTTATTTGACAGACAGAGGTCACAAGTAGGCAGAGAGGCAGGCAGAGAGAGGAGGAAGCAGGCTCCCTGCTGAGCAGAGAGCCCAGTTCAGGGCTTGATCCCAGGACCCTGGGGATCATGACCCGAGCTGAGAGCAGAAGCTTTAACCTACTGAACCACCCAGGTGCCCCATCTGTGTCACATTTTGATAATTCTCACAGTATTTAAAAATTTTCATTATTATTGTATTTGTTATGGTGACCTGCATTCAGTGATCTTTGATATTACCATTATAATTGTTTTGGGACTGCATGAACTGCATTCATATAAGACAGTGAACTTAATGGGTAAATGTGTGTTCTGGCTCTTCCCCTACCTCTCTCCCTCTCCTCAGGCCTCCCAATTCCCTGAGACACAACGATATTGAAATTAGGTCAGTTAAGAACCTACAATGGCCTCTAAGTGTTCAAGTGAAAGGAAGAGTCATAAATATCTCACTGTAAATAAAAAGCTAGAAATGACTAAGCTTAGTGATAAAGTCATGTCAAAAGCCAAGACAGGCTGAGAGCTAGGCCTCTTGAACCAGCTGGCGAAGTTGTGAATGGAAAGGAAAGGTTCTTGAAGAAAACTGAAAGTGCTCTTCTGGTGAACATATGAATTATAAGAAAGTGAAACAGTTTTATTGTTGATACAGAGAAAGTTTTAGAGGTCTAGTTGGAAGATCAAACCAGTCAAAATATTCTCCTAAACCAAGGCCTAATCCAGAGTAAGACCCTCACTCTATTCAATTCTCTGAGGGACGAGAGAGGTCAGGAAGCTGCAGAAGAGAAGTTGGAAGCTAACAGAGGTTGGTTCCTGAGGTTTAAGGAAAGAAGCCATCTCTGTAACATAAAAGTACAAGGCAAAGCAGCAAGTGCTGGTGCAGAAGCTACAGCAAGTTCTCCAGATCTAGTTAAGATCATCAGTGAAGGTGGCACACTAAACAGATGTTCAATGTAGATGAAACAGCCTTCTATTGGAAGAGGTGCCATCTAGGATTCTCAAAACTAGAGAGGAAAAGTTAATGCCTGACTTCAAAACTTCGAAGGACAGGCTGACTCTCTTGTTAGGGGCTAAGGCAACTTGTGACTTCAAGTTGAAGCCAATGCTCATTGACCTTTCCAAAAATCCTAGGACTCATGGGAATTATGCTAAATCTACTCTGCCTGTGCTCCATAAATGGAACAGCAACATCTGAATGTCAACACTTCTGTTTATAACATGGTTTACTGAATATTTCAAGCACACTCTTGAGACCTACTGCTCAGAAAGAAAGATAAAGATTCCTCTCAAAATATTACTGCTCATTGACAATGCATCTGTTCACCCAAGAGCTCTGATGGAGATATACAATGAGATTAATGTTAACACATGCCTGCTAACACAGCATTCATTCTGTAGCCCATAGATGAAGGTGTAATTTCAAATTTCAAGTCTTATTATTTAAGAAATATATATATATATATGTACCTATAGCTGCCATTAATAGTCATTCCTCAAATGAATCTGGGCTAAGTAAATTAAAAACCATCTGGAAAGGATTTTCCCATTCTAGATGTCATTAAGAACATTCACAATTTGCAGGAAGAGGGAAGAGATCACAATATCAACATTAATAAGTATTTGCAAGACATTGACTCCAATCCTCATGGTTGACTTTGAGGGGTTTGAGACCTCAATGGAGGAAGTACCTGCTGATGTGCTGGAAATAGTAAGAGAACTAGAATTAGAAGTGGAGCCTGGGGGCGCCTGGGTGGCTCAGTGGGTTAAGCCTCTGCTTTTGGCTCAGGTCATGATCTCAGGGTCCTGGGATCGAGCCCCGCATCGGATTCTCTGCTCAGCATGGAGCCTGCTTCCTCCTTTCTCTCTGCCTGCCTCTCTGCCTACTTGTGATCTCTCTCTCTGTCCAATAAATTAAAAAAAAAAAAAAAAGAAGTGGAGCCTGAAGATGGGACTGAAATGCTGTAATCTCACAATAAAACTTGAATGGATGGGAAGTTGCTCCTTATGGATGAGCAAAGAAAGTCATTTCTTGAGATGGAATCTACTCCTGGTGAAGATGTTGATATGACAACAAAGGATTTAGAATATTACATAAACTTATTTGATAAAGCAGTGGCAAGGTTTGAGAGGACTGACTCCAATTTGAAAGAAGTTCTGTGGGCAAAATGCTATTAAACAGCATTGTATGCAGCCATCAACAACAAGGCAAGATTTTCCACCAGCAAAAAGATGGCAACTCGCTGGAAACTCAGATGGTGATTTGCATTTTTAAGCAATGAAGTATTTTTAAATTAAGGTATGTAGATGTTTTTTAGACATACTGGTATTATACAGTTAATAGAGTAAACATAACTTTTATATGCACCAGAAAATGAAAAAAATTCATTTGATTTGCTTTATTGCAATATTTGCTTTAATGCCATGATCTGGAGCTGAACCAGCAGTGTCTCTGAGGTATGTCTGTATATTATATAGAAAATAATTTTTAAAAATGTAGAATTGACAGGACAGTTTGGGGTAAAAACAGTAATAAGCTCATTTGCTGGAAAGTTCTAGAATAATTAATATAATCTATTACCAGCAGCTTTCCAATATAACAGACTCAATAAAATTTTCAAAATGATCTAAAGCCTTTTATTTCATATGGTAGTATCACCTTACCACTCTACTGTATCAATAGTGGGGTGTCATTCTTTCATCACAGATTGGTAATTAATCTCAACAATTTCTGCTCTACTTTTTATAAATCAGTTTTAGTTTCTTGCCAATAAGCATAGGGTTTTCTTCAATGTATTAAAATACTGCTTTATAATAAGTAACATTGAATTAAATTCAAACACAGTATAGCCCCATTCCTAAAGACATGCAAGTTTAAAAATATACAGTTGGCTAGATATTTTCCCAATAGAACATACTAAATAAGGTTCACAGCATGCAATTTTTAATATATGGCATGTTGCTCCTAAAATGTTTTGAAAATCACTTCTCTGACAGGGGTAAAATGTGTCTTCAATAATTATCTGTTATACGCCCGAAATTAGGGAATTTGTCTTGTACTATATGAATGGAATCAGGGTGGACTCATTTATGATAGGTAAAATTGTAACTTGTAATTTAAAAATATGTTCTGTCCTCAACCAGAAAACTCAAAGACCATTTGCTGATTTGGGATTCTTTTGTGGACACATTATATACTGTATAAAATTTCTAACCTCAAAGTGTAGTTAGTGTTGAAAAGTGTTATAAACACCAGAGAGGGGAAAAAAAACTACCCAAATTATTTTAAATGCTATAGTTATTACTTTCCTCCATTGTTTCACATCTTTTGTTCTAAATTAACTTGGTATGATTAGGAGAGTTACTCTAAGACTGTGATAACAACAACAAAAAAAAGGGTTGTTGTGAGCCAGATCTGACTGAAATATTCTAATTATTACTTGTATAAAGTCAGCGTGTGAGTTTTTAAAAGTAATCTGGAATAACAATCTTAAGTACTTTAGCAGAGAGCATTAGGGGGGTAGAATTTGTCTTTTTCAAATTATTTTCTGGTATATAGTCATCATGGAGACCTTGAGCTGTGCAGACAGTAACATTATCTTCTTGCTAGAAGTGCTCCACCAACATGCCTCTATCTGAGTAGGTGAATCTTACCCTTGGGGACATTAAGAAAATTATCAATTAAGATCATTATCTTGAAACAATAGGCAAACTGCTTATCTTCTGTAGCAACTGTAAATACTATCTTAAGATGTCTTGATAGGACCTGATCCTTTATTTCTCATCCATGACCATCCCAGGAAAGAGATTTCAAAATAGGAATCTTCCTATTTTTGTTCACAGAGTCTGTACAGGCATTTGCTCCCACAGATGTTCCATATTTACACATAGGAAAGAAGAATTTTCAAGTCCACCTCTGCTGATTAAAAAATGATGACGATACTAAAGAGCACTCTTCTCTTCCCCATGAAAGTCTGATTAAATGGCTCTAGATACCCATCCTTGTGAGCATTGGGAATATCTGGCCTAGAATTGTCTTTTGGTGGGCCTCCTCAAAGTTTCCTCCACCCTCCACTCCTGCAGGACAAAGCTGTTCTGCTTGGTGCCAGGAATTTGCTAATTATTTGAAGACATTTCCTGGCTAACCATTAAAGAAGGTTTGTTAATGATGGTCTTAAAGAGGCTTAAAGCATCAATTAAAAGGTAAATAAAATTATTTTACTGACAGCTTATGTATCCAAAAATGATTGCTCTTTGTGAATTGGTAATGTTCAGGCATAACAAAATGATTTCTAGCAGCACAGTTACTTTATTGTTTAGTACTTAGGGGAGGAAAAAAAGTTAATTGAAATGTGAAAAATGTTTAGTAAGGAATTACAGTAATTTACCAAATATTGTTGACTCCAGTCACTTTTACAACTCGAATCTGCTGAAACACCTAGCAATTATTTATACATAGTAAAAAATTGTAGTGTTAGCTAATCAATAAAACATTCACCTCTTCTAGAAGCATTTTTAAAACTCCCAAGCAAAAAATAAAAAGACCGTGAATACAATTGCACTGAATTTTATTTCTACCGAATATACAAATCCCATCAAGCGTTTAGTTTTAAACTTTTATAAACTCTAACACTGTCATGAGAATCAACATAAAATCAGTATTTTTCCTACATAGGAGTCCCTGCAGACGGAAGAATGTTTCTCCTTGCTTGAAAGTATTTGCATGTCCTAAATAAATGGTTCAGACTCTGCTTGGTTCATTAACACGTTTACCAACTGAGCCGTAACTAATTGTGCAGTGAATTTAAACCATACCCCATAAACAGTAATGTATAAGAGCACCTAAATAGTAATTTAAATGCATCTGTTTCTGTAAAATAAATTTTAAATGATTTGGTTTATATTAAATATTCTGGCTCACCTGATTCAGCATCTCCCCATTATCATGTTTCTATTCACTGTCAATTTCATTACCAATCTTTCTCTTGTATATTATTATTAAAAAAAAACACAGATCTTATTCTACATTATAGATCACGATTAGAACTTTATAGACATGAGTGACATGTTTCAATTGACAAAGGGAAACATTCTCTTAGATTTTCAAACAGGATAACCGTATTCTGTTAGAATAAAAAATGGCATGTTAAAATAAATCTGTAGAATAGTTGAATGAAGCTTTGAACAAATTCAGGAAAGAAAAGTTATTATTTAAGGGATTTTTTTCTATTGATAACTTTTAAATAATGTTTATTGTTATTTTTGACATTTTCTCAGTAGGAGAACGCCATTAGCCACATTTTACAAAGGAATGAAGGCTGTGGGTGTTTATGTGTTTTATCAGGAGTGAGCTAGTAATTCATCTTTGTAGCCATTAAACCACTCTCATTAAAATTCTCCTCTTGCTGTCCCTCTTCTTCACTGTCCCATTCCTTATCCATGGTTACAAATGAGAATATAAGGATATGCCCAGACTGCTTATTCTACTATTCCTTTCTTCCACATCTACTCCTTAGAACATTCTGCATATTCTCAAATATTGCTGAAATATTTCTAAGTCTTACCACTCCCTATTTCAGTCCTACCAGAAATTTTCCAACTCCTCCTTTATAGTTCTCTTGACCTTCTCCAACCGTGGGACCACAAGTTAAGAATATACAAACCTCACTCCAGCGAGGATTACTTATACTCCCTCTACCGGAGGTTCTAAGTCTCTTTACAAAAAGAAGCTACACTTGATTTATCATCATCATTATTTATTTCTCAGGAACCTTTTAAGTTATTTCTCAGGAAAAAAATAATTTAAGAGTAATTTCAAGAAAAAGTTGAGAATAATTTTGGGGACCCAGGTTCCACAGAAATTATGGGGCTAATTTTACATTAAGTACCTAAACTGGAGGAGGAAACTGTGTAGGGAGTGAGGTGAGGCAGACCGGGGAGGGGAGAGAAAGGGAGGGGAAGGAAGGAGGAAGAGATATGTGTATAAAAACACTAGTGGAAAGAGAAAAAAAGACAATATTTTTTCCTTTTTTTTTTTTTTTTAAGATTCATTTATTTATTTGACAGAGAGAGATAGTGAGAGGGGGAACACAAGCAGGAGGAGTGGGAGAGAGAGAAGCAGGCTTCCCAATGAGAGGGAGCCTGACATAGGACTCGATCCCAGGATCCCAGGATTATGACCTGAGCTGGAGGCAGATGTTTAACCACTGTGCCACGCAGATGCCCCTACTTGTTCCTTTTCTGTAAGATCCTTCCTAAAAGTCATATGAAGATGGGCAATGTAGAAGCTGTTGCCCAAGTTGTGGGTTCAGAGTTGATGATAATGAATCTTTCACGACAAGATTTCAACTAGAACATATTGGTAAAAGTACACATACTTTGAAAGAGTCACTTATTCTCTGCATATTTCAAATCTATTTCTTACCCTTTTTTCGCACTTCAGTAATACCTATTTTAAGATGTGAGTTCTTCAAAGACAAGAAATACATCTGTTGTGCTTTCTGGCATAGCACCTAGCACAGTAAATGGGGGTGTTAAATAAATATGATTAGAAGAGGAAAAAAACAGAGGAACAGTAATGATTGGTTAATCTCACCTTTTGACCTATTTTTATCCTGTTAAATTTTTCTTTTATGAGACTAGGTGTAAACATGCTAGTTTGTCTTACATAAATTCCCAAAGCTGATTTAATACACGCAAGAATATTCTGATTTTTTCCCTAGATACTGCATATTGGCATTGAAGAACTGATATTTTGAGTGGATGAATCCCTTACCTTATAGAAAATTAGAATTATGAACAACTTTGACCAGCTGAAAAATAAATATAATGAACCTCCCTTGGGATAAAAGATAATTTGATTTGTAAAGAAAAAAATATGGCGAAAGAGAATGCAAGAAGTTTAGATATACAGAGATATCCATTAAAAATTATTGTTTCACTGGAGAAAATCATGGAAGCATACCATCTTGAGACAGTAAAGATCCTCTAGTCAAGCTGCTACTATGTACATGTAAGCACACTGGGGTGCAGATGAGTCAGGTGACCTGTGTAACTCAAAATAGCCAATAAATTGGAAAGGGGGAGTAGGTACTAAATCTTCTGACTCCCAGACCAGTGCTCCCAAGATGGAACATTATGATGATAGATGTATTTTAATAATAAGTTAGAGTGTTCAGTTTGTATCTCAACAAATTACGAGACATGAAAAAATAAAGTGAAGTTTGCAAAGATCCATAATGAATTAACTGATTAAAGGCTTAGGGGTTTATAAAGAAGGCTTCAAGAATCATAGTGACTAAGTCTTCAGGGGAAGCTTAACTACCAACTTTAGATGTAATTTATAATATATAAAGATTGGTAATCAGATTTTTTTTTTTAAACTAAAGTCAGAAGAAGACACAAAACTGATGACAGCTACTAGCTAGGTATAAGATCGTTTCCTGTCTAATCATGTGAGAATTGGTAATTTTGAGGATATAAAATTCTATGCTAAATTTTATTTTATTTATTTATTTTTAAAGACTTTGAGAGAGAGAGAAAGAGAGAGAAAGAGAGCGTGACATCGAGGGACAGAGAGAGAGGGAGAGAGAGAATCCGAAACAGACTGCATGCCCGGCCCAGAGCCTGACATGGGGCTTGATCTCACGTCCCTGAGATCATAACCTGAGCTGAAATCAACAGTCAGAGCCTAATTAACTGAACCACTCAGGTGCCCTCTATGATAAATTTTGAACAGGAAAAAAAATTCTGAAAATCACTGAAATTAGATAATTTTTGGCATTACACTTTTAAATGTTAATGTTTGCTTGATGCCATTTCTAGACTTTCAAAAAAGATCATTGATTAATATACTTACAAGTTGTAACATCTAAATGGTAGTATATCAACTTTACTTTGGGAAAACAAGATTTCCCTATAATGCTACAATAAGAAATATATGAAGATATCAAAGTAGTGTCCTTCCCAAATTCTATATGATATATTACTTAAGTGTAATATATTATATTAAGCTCATTTTTAACTTTAGAAATTAATTCACTTTAAGAAAAGAAAATGGACCACTCTATGGAAAGGCAGCATAGCACAGTGTTTAAGAACCACGAGAGACTGTGGACTCTGAGAAACAAACTGAGGGTTTTGGAGGGGTGGGGGGAGGAGGGTTGGGTGAGCCTGGTGGTGGATATTGAGGACACATATTGCATGGAGCTCTGGGTGTGATGCATAAACAATAAATCTTGGAACGCTGAAAAAATAAAATAAAATTAAAAACAATAAATAAATACAAAAAAAAGTAAAAATTACTAAACAATTAGAAAATTAAAAAACAAAAGAACATGGATTCTAGAGCCAAATCAAAGCTGTGTCTGATTTCCGTCTCTTGCACTTATTATCTGTGCAAACTTGTGTAAATACCTCATTCCTGCCTATGCCACAGACAGGTATCAAATTAAGGATGATAATGGAAACCAACCTCTGTGGTTGTTATAAAGATTAAATGAGTTAACAATGAAAATCACTGAACTCTTTGAACAGTTCTTGGCACATAGATGCCCATTTATAGCCAAATCTCGGGGTATGGAAAACCCCACTAACAAAATTAGATACTTAGATTTACAAGCGTAAGTGTCTGAAAGAATGAAACTTCTGAAATGTTCATACACCAGAGAGTGGCACATGCTTTCAAATATGAAGAAAATCATGACAGATACTGAAACTTGCCACTTTCTTTTAATACTAACAACATAAAATTCCCAGATTGGGAAACCTGTCTTTGAACCCTTGCCCAAGGAATGGCAAATACAGTCCCAGCATGGGAAACTGGAACTTAGAGTATGACTCACACCCTCTTTACAACAAAACTGTCCCTTCATTTCCCCATACCCACCCCAAAGGAAATATTTATGAAGACTTTGTCCTGAGCAAAATAAAATATATTGGGTTATAATTTTAGTGTCTAATAAACCAATAAAATGTTCTTTAAGAAGTTCTTACTCCCATAAGAAACCAGAATTAATTCAGAGGACATTTTCTTGGTTGATGGTCAAATGTACAAAGGCCAGAGGTCATCTCTCTAAAAGGTATCAGTCCAGATCCTACTTTTATTGTCCATAAACACTGGGGAAATGGAGGGTGGGAAGTGGGGACATTTCTTCTAAATAGCATCCTTCAGTAGAGTTTCAAGCAAACCAACTTTTCAGGATTTTGTGAGTATGTTTTCAGGATAATTTTTCCATTCTCCTCTTAGCGCCTCCAAATGGAGTGGGCTACATGGAAGGTGTTCCCTTTGCTTGGGATGAAGAAGGTGATTATTAGGCAAATAATTGAAGTGAGTGGACTTGTGATTTTAGAGTGCTAAGCCACAAGGTAGGTATCCAAAGGGTGTTTTGGAATTTACCAGTATAAGGAGTGCACTTGCACAGCAAGGAAACATCTTCTGTAGCCATTCCAAAGGCCTCTTATATAAACTGAACTGTATACTTTAAAATGTATAGCATTTTATGTCTGTTATACCTGAATAAAGTTGATTTAAAAGGAAAATTTTAGTTTTTATTTTAGGAAAGGTTTGTATTAACAATGTTTGAAATTAATCCAAAGTTTTGTTATTTCTGCCTCTAGTAATGAGAAATTGTGCCAAATTAGTGTGGAAAATTCTTTCTCAAATGCCTTTTTGTATTACATGTCAAAGGAATGATATTTATTATAACATAATTGATGCTTCAATTGTACTACACAAAGGAAAATACTTCCTAGCTATATCAGTTCTAATAACAATTTACATTTGCTCATATATATATACATTGTGAGATGTTCTCTCATGAAGGCTAAATAGAAGTCATGTCACAAATCATACATCAAAGGTTTTAAATTATTCTCACTTTCCTAGAGTCACAATTCTAGGTTTTATATAATTTAGTGGAAAACATAGTGTTTAAGAAAATATTTCATGAATTTTCCCAAAGCAAAATTGGGCAATCTACGAGGAAAATAATTGTGTGAACAACAAGAATTTTATTAATCAAAATGGAATATATTTTGTCAGAAAATATTCTTCAACCATAATAAGAATAAAAAATGATTAAGGAATAATTTTTATTTTTTAAAGATTTTATTTATTTAGTTGACAGAGAGAGAGAGAGAGAGAGAGAGAGCACACCATCAAGGGGACTGGCAGGCAGAAGGAGAGGGAGAAGCAGGATCCTTGCAGATCAGGGAGCCCAATGCAGGGCTCTATCCCAGAATCCTGGGATCACGACCTGAGCTGAAGGCAGATGCTTAACCAACTGAGCCACCCAGGTCCCCTAAGGAATAATTCTTGATGTCCTAATAGAAATTTACGTTTTCTTTTTTTAATTAGTAACCATTATACTTAGTAAAAATTATATTTTAATCTTGACAGACACATACTTGTATATAAATGAATATCCACACAATACATATGGATAACTGAAGCAAGTTTCAAGAATCAGTTATTTCTGTTTACCCAACACCCTGGCATTTTCTATTTAATTTAGGTAAAAATGTTGGTTGGATTGATGCTTGATCAACACTGCTCTGGTTTTGGGGAAATTATTTGTAATTCCTTCAGAAGGTAAAGCAGAGGAAATAGCAGCAGGAAAGAATTCAGACGGAGAATGGAGACATTCTAGAATGTAATTAATAAATGTTGGTACTGTAATGGGCGATCAGAGAATGTTCCATGAATCTTCAGAAGAACAACTGACAACTATTTGCCCAGGATAATTCTCAATTGTAGATTTACCCAAATATGGTAGATGGACCAAATGACCTTCTGACCTACTACAAGTAACTACAAGTTACTTGTAGTTCCAAAAATATTCTAGAACTTCCACTTATTTAGTGATTCATGATGATTATATATTTCTGCTTTTTAATTATTTTCTACTGACTGGTGGTTTTGTTGTTTCAGAATTTTATCTGCCCTTAAATTTATTCATTTTATCTTTGATGATATAATTTGATATAACTATCACTATGTGAATATTCACTTTCAAACAAGAGTTTTAAAACATATTCAGAGACTCTATTAGAGCATAAAGTACATATGTATTAATTGTAAATGCTTAAATTAAAAGGTTAAAAGAATATAGAATTTTAATCTGAATCATTACATATATGGTCCAATAAATGAAAATGTATTAGAAAGCAAAGTCTAATTTTTATCTAAATTATTGATGTCTAAGGATATTTTGACCATGACCTATACCTCTTTATTTTCTTTTTTTATGTTATGATACTTTTAGTGTCCTTAATAGCCATGCCTGTAAAGCTATTATAAACTGCTTGAGGCCCATAACAACCCACTTTCATATTCTAAACCATACTCATGCCAAAACATGGCTTAATAATGTGCTTTTGATTCTTCCCAATGGCACTTTGTTATCTTTTGATATAACACATTTTCAGAAAATAAATATCCTGACTTGCTACCTATTTGAACTAATACATTTGGAAGTGTATTAATTAATAGAAAGTAACAGTATTTCCATTCCACTGGTAAAAGTTGTTTAAATAATTTCATTAATCAGAACTTGTGTAGTAAATTTGATCCCTGTTTTACTTGGCTGTAAAATTGATAAGAATTAAATACAAGGGCATTCAAAACAAGTGAGGGCATAGCTCATAAAACTAAAGGTGACAATTCAAAATAGCCTAGACTTTCTGATTAATCACTCGGCGTGGGATGCTGATAACTGCTGTTTCCTGTCAGTGTTTTAGAGGTGAAATCAGGACATTGGAAGTCGAGTGGCAAATGCTCCAGGCCAGCTGGACAATGTGAATTATTATTATTATTACTTTCAGGTACAATGTTGTCTATGTTCCTCCCTGAGAAAAATATCAGTTCTATTTTTTTTTTCCTCAGAGAAGATTATGAGTGAGGAATCTGGGTTTTTTCCCCAATTAAATAAGTCTGATTCTTCACTCCCATGTCAGTATGGAAATAGTAGAAATCCAAGAAGGAAATCTATTTGAGGTTATTATAAAAGTAAGTGAATTTGTCCCTTCATATTTAAAGTTTGAAAAATTGAGCAGAATATCACATTCTAAAAACACAAATGCTGAGCAGACACCTCACCAAACAAGATACACAGATGGCAAATAAACCTATGAAAAGATGTTCAGTATCACAAGCTGTTAGGGAATTGCAAATTAAAATAACAATGAGATACAGATGTATTGAAAGAAGGGCCATCTGTACCCCAACGTTCATAGCAGCAATGGCCACAGTCACCAAACTGTGGAAGAACCAAGATGCCCTACAATGGACGAATGGATAAGGAAGATGTGGTCCATATATACCTCCATCAGAAAGGATGAAGACCCAGCTTTTGAATCAACATGGATGGGACTGGATGAGATTATGCTGAGTGAAATAAGTCAAACAGAGAGAGTAAATTATCACATGGTTTCACTTATTTGTAGAGCATAAGGAATAACACAGACGACATGGGGAGATGGAGAGAAAGGAGTTGGGGGAAATTGGAGGGGGAGATGAACCATGAGAGACTGTGGACTCTGAGAAACAATCTGAGGGTTTTGGAGGGGAGAGGGATGGGAGGTTGGGTGAGCCTGGCGGTGGGTATTATGGAGGGCACATATTGCATGGAGCACTGGGTGTGGTGCATAAACAATGAATTCTGGAACACTGAAAAGAAATAAAAAAAATAAATAAAAATAAATACAAAATAAAAAAAAAAATAATGAGATACCATTATACCCCTATTAGAACAGCCAAAATTCAGAATGCTGGTGATAGCAAAAGCTGGTGAAGATGTGGAACAATAGGAATCTCATTCATTGCTTTGAATGAATGCAGCTTGAAAGACACTTTGAAAGTGTGGCAGTTTCTTACTAAATAAACTTTTACTATATAATCCAGCAACTGTGCTCCTATTACCAGGGTCTTTGGCAGGTGTCCACCCCGGTCTCTGGGTGGACAGGACTGCCTCCATGACCTTGGTTATAGAGTGGTACTAAAACAAGTCTCCACTTCAAGGTCTTCAATTAAGTCCACAGATGATAGACCTGTTAGGTACACAGATGGGGTTCCTCCCATTGAGTACATGGTAAGGCTTCTGCTGAGTCCCTGGGTAGGCCACTAGGTGGCTAGGATTTGCCCTGGATTGCATCTGAGAGGGGCTGCACCCAAGTCAGAAGGCTGCTTCAGGGTCCATGGTTTGGACTGAGGTCTGCAGGACTCCCTCCAAGAGAGTGGATTGGTGTGCATCTCGCTGGGCTTGTTGGTATGCAGGACTGCCTTCAGACCATGACTGAGTAAATCTGGAATTGGGTCACAGGGTTGATTCAGGATTCACAGTTGGATAGATGTCAGTGGGCCTGACTTTGGGGGCACAGAAAAGCACGTCATCAGCTGGGTCCCTGTGTGGTCAGGACTCCTCCCTGAAAGGGTCTGGAGCCAAGTCACAGTACCATTTCAGGATTCATGGTGGGACCACAGGCAGCTGACTTGCCTTCAAGGGGCACTGACAGGTGTGTCTGCCAGCCCATCCCCGGTGACCTGGACTCCTGGACCAGAGCTGAAAGAGCTGGGTTTGGGGACACTTCAGGGTTCATGGCCAGACTGAGTACTGAAGGGCCTATTACTGGAGGCAAGGGTAGGTGTGACTCGTCACTCGTCTTCCAGGGTCCCTTAACAGATGGTGCTGGGGGTAGGACCAAGGCCAAGTGGGGGAGTAGCCGAGTCCACAGAGGCACAGTGCTGTTTCTGGGACCGTACTGGGACCTGTGTTGGATAGCCGGCTCCCTGGGCACCTGCCAGCTTTCTCAAAGTGGCTCTCCTTGGTCTTGGGCTCTCTTGGGGTTTTGCCATCTCTCATCTGGACTCCAAACCCCCCACAAGAGCAAACCTCCAAAGTACAAAGGTACTTCTGTCTGTAGATGGCTACCGATTATTGTCGCTAAGGCAGAGTACGAGCGGGGCCTCCCAGCCCGCCAGGCTGCTGACGTCACGCTCCTGAAACGGATCCCGACGGGAGAGGGAGGTCTGGGCCTAACGTTTGGCTCCGTGTACTTCCTCGTGTACCCGCTGAATTCCAAGCACAAACTCTACAGCAGGGCTGTTACTCTACTCTTGCAGGAGCCACGGACGCGATCCCGCGCAGGGCCGGGCTGTCGGCCGGCTCAGGCTCTTCCGCGTCCTCCCTAAACCTTTCTGTGGTCCGGCTAGCCCGAGCCGGCCCGTGGGGCTTGGGAGCCGGCACCTTCCGAGGTGGGGCGCGCTGTTTCCGGAGGCGCCTGCGTAGCTGCTGCTGCAATCCACGGCGGCTGCCGCCGCGGTCGCGAAGCCCCCGCCTTCGGCAGCCGCGTCCGCGCTCTGTCCACAACTGCCGGGCCTCGCGTTCGGGCAGCGCGGGCTCAGGGCGCCACTGCGGACCTGTCGGCGGCGTAGTGCAGGGTTTCCCACGAAGGGGGCCGGCAGGACGCGCACCGGCTACCCACGTCTCACGGGACCGCGGCGGCCGGCAGTCTGCGGACGCCCGAGGGCCAGCTGGACGCCGAGCCGTTCCTCCGCAGGGCCGCGACCTCGCTTCCCCCAGCCTCGCCGCGGTTCGGAGGAAGTCGTCCCCCGTGACGGAAGGTCCCCGCCGCGCCGAACCGGTGCTGTTTCCGCGCTAGCGACGTGTGACAGAACCCTCCGGCGGCACCTCGCTGCGCACGGACCACACGGCTGGGCACCACGACCCACCCAAGGTGTCCTAGAACCTGGGTCACGCGTTGGTCTGCAGCAGGCGCTTCGGCCAGTCGTTGCCGTCCTACCCCCGCCTCCAGGCTGGGCGAGGTGGGCGAGGAGGACAGCCGCGAGGCGCTGAAACCAGCTGGGGTTACTCTGGCCTTTTCAGCCTCTTGCACACTTACTCCCACGGCCGGAGACCCCGGGAGGAGAGGCACTAGGTCTTTCCCCGGGACCCAGACAACCTCCCGTCATCTTATCCTCTCCCGAGGCCCCTTGTTCTGTTTCGGAAGCACCACGGGCCACCGGAGCGCGTGACGCACACACGTCACGTGGCGCAGCTGCACGCGTCCGGGCGCCGTGCCAGGGTACGGGTCGCTCAGGGGGACACCCGCGCGCCGGACGAGGGCGGGGGGAGTGCGAAGACCGCGCCCGCCGGCCTCTGCTCCCGGCGAGCACCTCCGCGGCCCTGGGGGGGCCAACGCGAAGGCTGCCCCTCCGGCGGGGTCCCGCACAAGCAGGCAGGCCGCGGCCGCAGAGTCAGGGTGCTTCCGCCCGCCGGCCGCGCAGTGCCCTGGGGCGGCAGTCGGCCGGTACAGTGCCGGCGACCCAGGATCCCAAGGCCCTCGGCCCCCGGAGCCACGCGTCAGTGGGCACCCGCCGGTCCACAGCGGCAAACCCGGAGCGTCAGACGTGGGCAGAAGCTCCCTTCGGAGAGATACTAGCGCCCTGCGCCAGGGAGAGCGTGGAGAAGGCGCCTGCTCAGGGCGCATGAGGGGCACGAAGGCCAAAGCATGAACGGAAACAAAACAAGATGGCGGCCGCGGAGGACGCGAGGGAGGGAGGCGCCCGCCCGCGCGCAGGCCTGTGCAGGTGGGAGAGGTGGGACGCTCGCCTCTCGCGCCAGGCTTGCGGACGAGCGCACGAGCCTCATCCGCTCGGCCGGCGGTGAGTTCCTGCGCGCGAGCCCGAAGAGCCGTTGGCTTCTCAGGTTGTCCGACTCTGGCGGGTGCCGCCGTGCGGGCCGTCGGAGCTGGAGGCCCTCGGGGCGTGTCTCTCTCAGATCAGGGGCGCCCTCTGTGGGGCTTCAGACCCTTTGCGCCTCAGGGGGCAGCTCAGGTGGGAGCGCCCTCCCGACGGGGCTGCCGCGCGGTGACTTCGGGCCCCGTGTCCCCCGCCTGCGGCGAGGCGGCCTCCGCCGTCCGCCCGCTCTGCGGCCGTTGCTCAGGCGGTTGTCACGCCTTCTGTTCCTTGTGTAGCGGCGGAGTCGGCGCGCGTGTGGGAGGCGGCGAGCCCGGCGTCCCGCTCGGCCGCCATCTTGAGCCGCGGCGCGCGGAGGCCAGGGAGCCGGGCTCGGCTGCGTTTCCACGGGAGACGGGGTCCGGAGTGGGGAAAGCCCTTCCGTTTCTCCCTAAAGTTAGGCTAGGAGGAAACGTGGGTTCACAGCTTTATTGGGGGCATCAGGAGCAGAAGGTGCATAGGCTGTATTTCTGCTGTAAAAGTCCCAGTTCTCCCTCTGGCTGTGGCTTAAAAGGGAGAAAAGGTCCATTCGCGAGGAAGTTAGCAAAAGAGAAGCAGCCTCTTGTGTCTAAAAATCATTTTCCTTGTCGCACAACAAGGACGCACTGGGTTTTGGAAGATTCAGAGTTTTATACAACAGTTGGGCTGACGTCGCCGGCAGACAAACAGCAACGTGTAAGCTCAGGGACGAGCGGTGCAGCCGGTGGTGCCCGGAGGAAGCGGTTTTTATCTGGCTCGGTTAGGAAGAGACGCGGCCCCCCGGGGCTGCCCTGCACCAGGCACAGGCCTGCCCGACAGAGCCCTGTAAGGGGGTCTGAGGCTGGGCTGTTCCGCCCCGGGGTTCACAGTTGTTTGATAGGGAAAAAGCACGTTTGCAAGATGCGTCCCGATGACTGCTTTGACCTTGGACTTCGCTGAGCGGATCTTTGACGGGCTGAGGCAGAGCGGACACACGATTGGCAGCCTTGGGAGAATGCCACACCGCACACCCATTCTGAGTCAGAATGATTCTTGGAGGACTCACTGTTGAACTTTAAAGTAAAACCAGGGGTTTTTTGGTAAACTACTCACCGCCCCCCCCAACCAACCTTCTCCGTTTACTGTGGTACTTTAACAATGCAAAATGGAACGGTGTGAAAAGTAAAGCAACTGTTGACAAAATGTCCCAGTTATTCATTCTAATTCGTGCTGCGTACAGTAGCTATTCATCTTATGTTTGCCTGATCATTTTTGGAAACAATATACATTTTTAAAGATTTATTTGTTATAGAGAGTGTGTGCAAGAGTGGGGTGGGGCAGAGGGAGAGGGTGAGAGAGAATCTTCAGCAGACCCCCTGCTTGGTGCAGAGCCTGAGGCAGGGCTCCATACAACCCTGAGATGATGACCTAAGCCAAAACCAAGCGTCCAACTGAGCCAACCGACTGAGCCACCAGGAAACCCATTCTTTAATATTTTTATTCATTTATTTAAGAAGACTAAAAAAAATCACAAGTAGGCAGAGAGGCAGGCGGAGAACAGAGAGAGAAGGGGAAGCAGGCTCCCTGCTGAGCAGAGAGCCCAGTGCAGGGCTTGGTCCCAGGACCCTGAGATCATGACCTGAGCCAAAGGCAGAGGCTTAACCCACTGAGCCACCCAGGTGCCCCGTAATATTTTTAATACAATTTTTACAGTTTGTGTATAATCACTCTCTCCTAAAAGTATAAACAAACAAACTAATATATAGATATTTCTTCAGCCAACTATGGATTGTGTTATTCTTCTTTGTATCTCCTAAGTTTTGGGAATAGGTGGGCATGTAGTGGATGCTGAATTAAAAAAAATAAATTGTCTAGAAACAAAGTATGTTTCTTAATAGTATTAGAAAAATCTACATCTTGGGACGCCTAGGTGGCTCAGTTGGTTAAGCAGCTGCCTTTGGCTCAGGTCATGATCCCAGCGTCCTGGGATCGAATCCCACATCAGGCTCCTTGCTCGGCAGGGAACCTGCTTCTCCCTCTGCCTCTGCCTGCCACTCTGTCTGCCTGTGCTCACTCTCTCTGACAAATAAATAAATAAAATCTTAAAAAAAAAAAGATATCTAAAAGATTGTTACTTTGTCAAGAGAAATTGTCAAGCATTGCAGTTCTCACAATTGAAAATAGGATAAGCAAAAGAAGATTTCGAAAATGTTGTTGGGTTTGTTCCATTACAGCCAGGGAGGTAAAATTATAATGCATTCTGTGTTATCAACAAAATATTAAAAATAAAAGAAAAATCTACATCTTTCTTTTCTCTGCAACACCAAATCTTTTCAACATTTTTATCTTATCCAAATTGACTAACTGGTAGGGAATATGAATATGGGGGAAAAGTGTGAAATCTGTAGTTTATGGAAGTCAGTGTGACTTAGATTTTAAATAGTTAGGTGGCACATTCCCATCTCATGTTTAAATGTTATGGCCTAAGAACTTATCATGTAGTCAACAAATTGAAGACTAAACCCATGTAAGTAAAATTTAGCACTGAATCAAATAAATGTTTGAAATGAATCTAACATTTATCTAATCCTAAGTAGTATTAGGCTATTGAGATACATAGTAAGAAACTGTAAATAATGTAAAAACACAAGATTTTTAAACATTCAAGTTAAGTGTTTCTGGGGCAAAGAGTAGAAAAGACTTTCAGTGGGGTAGGAGGGAGATAAAGTTTTCTTTTTATAAGAAGGTTAGCCTTGCAGTTTTGTCTCCTCCCTTGTTCTGTCCAGTAACTTGGCTGGAGGTTAGTTCATCAGCCTTCCCAGGTGAGCTCCTGGCTTTTAGGATATGAGAATAGCTCTCTTTCCAAAACGCCAGTGCCTTTCCTTAAATGGTTCTATTAAAGTGCTATGATTCCATTTATTCCCCAGCAGCAGAGCTTGTGTAGTTAGATTCTTTCATCATACAGAAAAGAGTAGTTATCACAACATGAATGATACAGCCACTGTATTCATACATCCATATTCAGCGACGAGCACATTAGCAGAGATTAGAGATTGGGTCTGTAATAATTTTTCAGTCTGAACACTTCTCAACTGCTCTTCGTCTCCTGCTAATGTTGTTCTTGCCCTGAAGCTCACCATTCATTATATTGTTCTTTTCCTCACTGAGGAATCCCATTACTGCTTGTTCCCATCAGAACATTTATATAAGACTCTTCGGAAAAATTACAAGGAAAGGGAACCACTGACACTTATGTCTTGTTGGCATGAATTTCTATCCACTTCAGTAGTCATGTGAAAAAATATTGTGTCTAAGGCCCATCCTAAATAAGTGCTCATAGTATGAGTTCTGGGGAAAACAACAGTATCAAAACCAACTCTTCCTTCCAATCCCCGCAAAAACAGAAAATGATATTCTGGGCAAGCATATCACCACTTGGCTGATTCTCAACATCCTAACACCCTTTCAATTTTCAGAAAATCCTCTTTCTTGAGAAGGTAGGATGATCAAAAGTGTCACTCAGAAAATGCAATTAGTGATTTTCCTGTCTCAGCAGCTTTAAGATTACACACTAGCCTGAACTTGTTTCCTCAGCATATCTTACAAGCTTTTCGGCTGCTCCCGACCAATCCATAATTTTATAGTGGTGGAGTGGATGTGGTAGCCTAGTCCTAAATGGGTTTACTTAGAGACAATCTTATTTTGCTTCTGATGCCTTCCCTAGGTTATCTCCTTTTGGATACACATCTATCAAATTTTTTACCGCGATACTTCCTATGAAATTACAGCCCTCAGCACATAGCTTTAGGTTGTTTCTGATTAGTGCACCAAAACTGTAAGAAAGAACATTGAAAAAAATGCATAGAGTTCAGTCTTCCTTTCAAATAAACATAATAGGATGAAATTACCTGCAGGGCCATTTTTATTCTGTATTCTCCCACTGTGTCAAATTCAGCTATATTGGACTTGGAAGGCTAAAGCTATGAAATGGTGACCATTATTCTAAAAGTCATTTCTCTGGGCATCTCAGCGGTAGCCTCCAAAGTATATAGCGATCTTTCCCTGTCAAAAGGTCATTTCTCTCTTCTTTTCAATCTAATATTTTAACTGGTCACTCATTTGTTCAATGGTTGCAGAAGGTAGGACAAAAAGGTCTAAGTACTCACAATATTGAGTAAATAATACCATCTTATATACTTGTATGTGTGTGCATATGTAGTCACATATTTACATACAAATGTAATTTTTCTATGTATATATTAAAAGCTTCAAAGTACTTTAATTATCTCCTTCCATTAATCCTCACAACAAAGGGGATGGATATTATATAAATTTTGCAGTTGATAAAATTGAGGATCAAAAAGGTTAAGTGAGTTACACAGAGTTTTGAAACTAGGTCTTTTGGAATTCTTTTTTTCTTTTTAAAAACAATATCACTTAAATTCTCAGGATACCTTATTTTAAAATAGAAGCTCTGGATGATAATTATGAAAATTCATAAATGTACTTGGAATGAACTTACTGTCATCCATGAATGTATGTATAAGAATTTGTTCATCAAGTCCTTGCCAGAAGATTGAGATCAGAGGAGATGGTAAAAAGGAGAGCTAAGTTTTGATGTAGGAGAGGAAGCCCAGGAGCCCACTGGGACCAAATAAGCTTGGAATGGAATGTCATAGACAGCATGTGGAATTTGACATTCACGGAGGGATCAATAAGATTTTTTTTAAAAGTAACGTTCATGTCTTCAATTTATAATACCACATGTTATATAGTGTAAACTAAAAACAAATGGTCATGTTTAAAAGTAATTTCTTTTTGTCTTTGTTAGGATTAACTTATGTTGAATTTCTGAAAGTTTCTAAAATAGGACTTTATTTAGTCAGCAGTAAGTTATAATATATACTTAAAATCCCATACTACTACTACTACAAAAATAGATTCTTGGGGCTCCTGGGTGGCTCAGTGGGTTAAGCCTCTGCCTTCGGCTTAGGTCATGATCCAGGGTCCTGGGATCGAGTCCTGCATCGGGCTCTCTGCTACGTGGGGAGCCTGCTTCCTCCTCTCTCTGTCTCTGCCTGCCTCTCTGCCTACTTGTGATCTCTGTCAAATAAATAAAATATTAAAAAAAATAGATTCTTATGAGTAAACCTTTCCCCCTACTTGCCCCTACAGGTAACATAGAATTCTTTGTTTTCAGCTTAAGGTGCTGTTAAGAATAGAGCATTTGTTTATGGCTATTTCTTTGCTGAAATAGTAATCACATTTTACATTTTCTGGCAGAAGACTTTTCCGACACTAGTTAACGTGGCTTTGGTTTAGGTTCTGGGGGTCTGTCTCAGTCAGTTTAGGCTGCTCTAAAAAAATACCATAGACTGGGTAGCTTAAACAACATTTATTTCTCACATTTCTAGAAGCCAAGATTAAGGTTCTGACAGATTTAGTTTCCTGTGAGAGGTCATCTTCTTTCTGGTTGCAGATGGCCGTCTTCTTTCTGTATCCTCATGTGTGGTGGAATATGAGAAGCCTCTGGCCTCTTCCTCTTCTAATAAAGGAACTAATCCCTTGAGAGGGGCTCTACTCTCATTACCCCATATAAACCTAACTACCTCCCAAAGGCCCCACCTCCAATCCAAATACCATCACATTGGGGATTAGGGCTTCAACATAAGTTTCTTTTTGGTAAGGGGACACAAACATTCAGTGATAAGCACAGTTACAGAATTAGAAAAAAAATGATTACAAATTATTGTTTAGGGTTTCTTGTCTTACTTCTTTGTTCAGAAATGCTTACCACCTTCAATGTGATGTAAGCCTTCTGAATAAAAACAAAATACAAATGCTTATCTTTTAAATATTGGAGGAGTACTAGAATCATTATTCCAGAAAAGTACGGGAAATGGAGACAAAGTAAGGTTGAGTTAATTCTTAAACAGGAAGATAAATATCCTTGGGTAGGCAGAAATATCCAAGTTGTTCTAAAGAGTTTAAGATATATTTTCTAAGGCTGACATGGTGCCACTGTAATTAGAAACAGGTGCATATAAATTAGAAAAGAGAGAAGACTAATTGTTAGTAATGAACTTTTTTTTTTAAAGATTTTTTTTATTTATTTGACAGAGATCACAAGTAGGCAGAGAGGCAGGCAGAGATGGCGGGCGGTGGGGGGGGGGCGGAAAGCAGGCTCCCTTGCAGAGCAGAGAGCCCGATGCAGGGCTCGATCCCAGGACCCCGGGATCATGACCTGAGCCGAAGGCAGAGGCTTTAACCCACTGAGCCACCCAGGCGCCCCTAGTAATGAACTTTTTAAAGTAAAACCTTTACTTAACAAAATGCATAATTAAGCATCAGTGGCCAAAATGATGGGCAGTCTTCTTTTATATGTAGTGGATTTTGACTTAAGTTGAAGCCTAATTTGTCACTAGCCCTAAGAACATCACGGGTCCTATATGTTTATAAAAAACAAAACAGCAGATGGTTTTAGAATGCTGACTTTAGTACGCATTAAAAAAGGAGACCATTTTTTTATTTGAAAGTGAAAGGGAAATACTGAGATCGGTACACCCAGGATATAGTATCAGACAGCAATTATACAATTCCCCATAAACAAAGAGGTCATTCCTCTATCTTGGAGCAAAAATTCATTGCAGGATTCACATCTTTTTGTATAGTTCCAGACATCTACGATTGCGATGATTATTGGCCTTGGTTTCACACTGAATTACTTGGGGAGCTTTTAAAAATTCCTATGTGAAGACTCATTCCAGGCTAATTAGTCTAAGTGTTCCTTTGTAGAGGTGGAAAGGCACTCAGAGACCCTGGAGGTACTGAGTCCTGGGAAAGGCCATTTGTAGAGCTAGCTAGCTTGCCTGCCTGCCTTCCTGCTCTGCTCTGCCTTTCTGCCTGTCTTTCTTTCTTTCTTTCTTCCTTCCTTCCTCCCTCCCTCCTTCCCTCCCTCCCTCCTTTCTTTCTTTCTCTCTCTCTTTCTTTCTTTCTTTCTTTCTTTCTTTCTTTCTTTCTTTCGTTTTCTATGGATAATGTTCTTTCCTTTTCCCTTTGCCAAGAATTCCTTTGCCTGTCTTACTCTCAGTTACTTATCCTTCACAGCCCAGCCCAGCTACCACTTGACTGGGAAGCTTTCCCAAAATTAATCAGTTGAACTTCTCCTCTGTTCTGTCTCCACTGTAGTTTGTAAAAAATTATCATTGTCCTTAGCACATTTTCAGAATTTGTAAATTATGTCTGTCTTTTGTCAGTCCTTTAAAATTTTACAGGTCAGGGGAAAAGTTAAATTCAGGGAGCCCATTCAGCATTGTATTCCAGCAGCTAGCAGAGTGCTTGACCCACAGTAGGTGCTCAGATATACATTTGTCAAATTGTTTGATGGAATATCCTTGATGACCTCTGCTTCAGTTGACAAGTTCGTTTGATATATTCGTGTGATGTGTATATATGTTCGGTAATTTTGCATTTATGAATTCAAAATTATGCCATCTATGTATTGGCAGAGGTAATGGAGATGTGTTCTGCAAACCATGAACTTGTTTGACTCACAACCTTTATTTTTCAAATTTATGATACCTTTTAAAGCTCTTAGCACCATCAAAACTTCTAAGAAATGTCTAGTGCTTATGACTTCAAACCAGTAATTTTCTGCTTATTTTTTGTGTTTTGTAAGCCACTGGGTAAATGATATATTTCAGTTCATGTCAAAAGAGAAGTATTAACCACGAATTTCTGCTTTGGTTTAAAGAAATGTGTTTCATTTTTTTTTCCACTGTGAACATAAACATTATCACATAAGAGTCAGCTATCCTGACCTTGAGAGGGGATATGGTATGTTTCCAGAAAAGCACAGAGTTAATTTTTTATTTCAATGGGAAATAAGTTGTCATAGACTAAAAATTTAAAAATCTCATTAGGAATAATAAATTACTTGCAAATTATTAGAAAATAATTTTTCAAATTATTAAAAAACCCTCAACCATCATCTGATTTAGAATAATGGTACATCCATAATATGGAGTAGGTTTCTAAAAATGTCTGGAGTAATCTATAAAATGTGCTATTAATTAAAAATACCAGATGCATGGGTTGCCTGGGTGGTACAGTTGGTTAAGCATCTGACTCTCGGTTTTGGCTCAGATTGTGATCTCAGGGTCCTAGGATCGAGCCCTGCTTGAGCAGCGAGTCTGCTTAAGATTCTTTCCCTCCCCCTCTGCACTGCACACCCCACCCCATGTTCATGTGTGCACATTCTCTCTCTTTTTCAAATAAATAAGTAAATAAATAAATAAACAAACACAACTTTAAATATATATGCAGAAGAATGTGTATGGTAAGTTTCTTCTTGGGTAAGAATATTGGCTTGTGTGCATGAGTATGGACATGTCCCTGTATGTGCCGTGCTGATATTTTAAAAAAGAAACAATGCAAGCATAAGCCAAAAACTAATAAAAGTGATTATTTACAGGGATGTGAAGAAAACAGTAGGGAAGAGAGAGCAATGAAGGCTAGACCTTCATCAAAGTGGTTTGTTTTATGGTTTGGGCTTGGAGACCATATAAGCATTTTATGTCATTAAAAACAAAATTAGGGATGCCTGGGTGGCTCAGTTGGTTAAGTGTCTGCTTTTGGCTCAGGTTATGCTCCCAGGTCCTGGGATCAAGTACCACATTGGGCTCCTTGCTCAACAGGAAGCCTGCTTCTCCCTCTGCCTGCCCCTCCCTCTGCTTGTGCTCCCCCCCCCCCCCACTGACAAATAAATGAATAAACATCTTAAAACAAAAACAAAATTTATTTAAAAAGAAAACAAATCTATCTAGAAAATAGAGACCAAACTAATGAATTAATAAACTAATAAACATAATTCTGTGTCTCAGAATTATGTGAAGAATAAACTTTCAGTAATTTAAAAACACAATGTTTTAACTTTACAACACTAATGAGATATAAAGACAAAACTACGTGGAAATTTTAAACTGCTTTCAATGGTATTGCAGCTGGTAATGTTGGCATTGTTACTTTATTATTAACAGATACATAGATAAATAGATAGGATAAAGCAAGTAAGTAATTATGTTAATGTTAGGAACCAGGATATTCACAGTAAGAAAAAAGATAAACTATAAAATCAAAGATGTTAAGTAGAGTTCCTGTAACTGTTAACTTGGGAGATATATGTGCTTATTTATTTTTCTTAATCTGAAAATACCTATTTTTTAGGTTTGTACACTGAAAAGCTCCAGAAGCAATGACCACACAGTCACAATGACTATTCTAGAACTCATCTATGTACCATTCTTCCACTAAAAAAACACGCCAAAACAAACAAAGAAGTCTCTTTAGAGAAATGACAGATTGCAGGTTGGGTTAGGAATTGTACAAGAGGAGTCTGGGACATCTTGTCAGAACAGATAAGAGAAGGCTACTCGAGCATATTACGATCATGTCAAAATCACACAGGAGCCAACCTTAAGGGCTCCCACTGGCCAGAGATGAGGCAAGAGAATAATGAATCACAATGCAGTGAAACACTTAATGATACATACAAACAACATCAAACAAGCATAAAAGCAGAAACACAAAACCCTTTTAACAGTTTTGGAGGTAGTTAGGGCATCAAATCATTTTCTTGAAAATTGATCGAAAGTGGTGGATTCAGCTATTTCTCATGCAGTTTTTCTTATGGGCTGTATTTCAGAATACCTAATAGTTTCTTATTTCTAGAAGAAACTTGCTATTAAATTCAAAAGGAATGCTAAATATTACCATTTTATAAGCCCTAATGAAATAACAGGTTGAGGCAACAATCAAATGGCTACTAGAATCATCAAGTGAAAGGTTGATGGGGAACTTGACAGTGGATGGACCTCTCTTAATTGTGTACAGTAAGTGGGCAAATGGAGGCATGTGCTTCCTAAAGTAAAACAATAATGAACATCTCCGTGCATGAAGTATTCTTGATAAAAGAAAAAAACCCAATTAATAAACTTGAATTAATACATCCTTTATTTCTAATTCTAGGTTTTAGGAAATATAGAAGATAGAGAAGAATATTAAACATCATTATAAGGATCCAATTAGCTAAATACAAAATGGAAAAATTCTATATACAATGACACAGTTTCTTTAACAAAGAGCATTAAAAAAAATGAGAGGGACACCTGGGTGGCTCAGTCAGTTAAGTGTCTGACTCTTGATTTTGGCTCAGGTCATGATCGCAGGGTTGTGAGATCGAGCCCTGCATTGTGCTCTGCACTTGCTGAGCATGGAGCCTGCTTAAGATTCTCTCTCTCTCCTTCTGCCCCTCACCCCCCACGTTCTCTGTCCCTAAAAAATAAATTAAAAAAAGAGGAGAGAAGAATGTGATAGACTGAAAAATACTTTATGAGGTTTATCAACCAGTTGGATCTCAATTCCTGATTTCTACCAAAAAACTCAAAGGGCATTTTCAGACAATTGGGGACAATTTAATATGGGCTAGTTATTAGTTCATATTAAGAAATTATTGCAAATGTTGTTGAGTGTGGTAATGATACTGTGGTATGTTTTAGAAGGTTCTTTTATGATAGAGATGTATGTTTATGAGTATTTATGGGTAAAATGACATGCTTCCTAGAAGTTACTTTTAACATACTTTAGAAGAAAAGGTAAAGGGATAGATAAAATTAGAACAGCAGAAAGTTAATAACTGTTTGAGATGGTTGCCTGATATGTACATCCATTAGACAATTATCTCTACTTTTAAAAAATATTTTAAGTTTTCCATAACAAAAAGTTAAAATACATAAATTCAGAATGATCAATTTGCATATTATTTGAAGAAATTAGTAATCTCATTTAGACAAAAAACAATAGGTCATTTGCAATATAACATCTTTTATTGTCTTTTGACTGTTATGTATAGCAAAACATTTTTTTAAATTAAGGAACTAAAATATTTTAAGGAATTATTATCATACAGTTATTTTATTAATATCAGTGAGAAGGAAATGATTCCTTTGAGCATTTTTTAGAATTAACCTTTGCTTTTATCATTTAATGGAGTTGTATATAAGATTTCCAGACAGATTCAGTAAAAAGGAATGGCATGATGAATGATGTTTACTCTGGGTGTGGGATGATGGTAGCACTAGTAGTGTATTTTTGCCTTTCCTGGCTTATCGCTTTTCTCTGCTCCCAGGCACCTTCAACATTCATCATCACACAATAGGACATGTGATGTGTGACTATAGATCAAGACTAGAATTGTAAAGATGGATGAGGGTCTAGATATTAATAATTTATAATGCTATCTCTAATGCTATCTTGTTTATAATTTGGGCCAAATTACTTCCCCATTAACTACCATACATTTGAGGCAAATTTTTCCAGGAGTGACTTGAACTGCCATCTCATCTGGGGCAGGGTTTTTTCCTTTTCCCACCAATATAAAATGCAGATGAGATCTATGCATACAGCTTATTGACATGGGGGAAGAATAAAATGAACTGGAAATAATAGGACTCAAAGAGACCATTTTGGACTTATTATGATTGAGCCTTAGTTTAATCTAAACCAAATTTCCTTAGGCACTCATGAATTAATCATTTGAAGTCCCCAAATGATGTGACATAACAGAGTTTAAGAACTCAAAGGATGAATAAAAACAAACACTAAAACCTACTGGAGATTATATTGAGAAAGGCACAATTTTGTTGCAAAGCTTCTCTGTTCTTCCCAAATCAGTGTCTTTAGCATTCAATCAAATGTCTTTAGCAATGTACCGGTTGTTGGGAAGGTTGGTGACTCCAATTTATTGAAAAAAAAAATCAGTTTGAGTGACATAAAATGCATTAAATTTGGGGGAAAATGAAGCCTGATAATAGGTGAATTAAGGTGGAATTTAGAAGCAAGACCATTTTATTTCTAATTCCAAACCTGTTGTGTGTCCGCTTTAGAGATACTTGGTAGACTTGCAATTTAGGACGTTTTAGTTCTTAACAAAATGTGGTGACCAATTATATAACCTATAATTGCCTTCCAGGTGTTTCATGGATAAGAAATGGCTTTCAAGTACTTTTGCTTTTGGAGCATATCGTGAAGCTTGTATATCTTTAAAATTAACCACATTACAATGAGATGATAAGTGAAGTGTGAACTGGAGGTGGTTTTAGATGTGTGCCTCTCTTACAGCCCATTTTACTTTGTTGGTTGAGGTATCACTCTTTTAAATAATGTTTATTTGCAGTGAAATGTCAAAGGACATATGCATCATTTTCTGACCTTTTCTCTCATTTTGAGTAAGCATAAATGGAATTTCTCAAAGCAGTTGGGGTATAATCTACAAATTTTGTATCTTTTATAGAGCGTAGAAAAGCAATTCAGTTTCAGTCATCTCTAAATTATGGCTACTTCTTGGATTTTAAATAATTAAAAGGTATAGAAAGCAATTCTTTATCATTTTTCCTTTACTTTTCAGCTACTACAAATGTCAGGTCGTTATTGATTGTCTAAATTATCCCCAAAGGATACTATCTTCATATTGTAACTTATGTTTCTATTTAAAGGTGTATTTACACACCAGAGATTTCAAGGAGAGCTTGTAGAGCTGACTGCCTAAAGCTAAAATTGCTTAGCTCCAAAGTATGATTATTGTAGGCCAAATCCTAGAAGATGAAATGATGATGCTGTAGATGAAAGAAGGGAACCAATATTTTTTGAGTACTCAGTGCCAGGAAATTTCCAACATCATATGTCTCATATAATCTTTATGATAATCCTGTGAGAAGGATACCAATACCCTTTCTACTTCACATGGGTCAAAGTGGGGACCTGAGAGATGAAGTAACTTAAAGTTTATACAGCTCACAAGAAGAGAAATCTGCCTTCCTCATTAAAGTTTTCTAAATGAAATACTGTTAGATGGATCCTTCAGAGACCTCACATGTAAGATATTTTGTGAAATCTGTACTCAGAGTTGGTTGGCAGATATTTTTCATAGACATCGGTATGAGTTTTCATCATTCCCCAATTTTGTTCTGGAGGGGGTTTCTTTATTTTGATTTTTAAACACACATATGTATTCAAGTACTTGTTCATCATTCTCCTGGGTCATCAAGTTCTTAATAATTTATATTGTGTAATAGTTTAATTTTTTAGAGTCCGGAGCATAGTTTTCCCAGTAATATAAAATGTAAAGTGTAACATTGAACACATTTTTCTCATTCTTCATCTCAGAAGGAACACAGTGCTTCAGTTTATACGTAGGATTATTTTGTAGGGGATGACTGCCTTTTTATCTAATGAGAACAAAATAATGAACTAGGCAGCAGTTAAGGAGTGTCTCTTTTAATGACTATCTCCCTTATCGATAGCAACTCCCCCATAGTCTGGAGCATATTAATACACTTCACTGAATAATTCCCAAGTCAAGTAAGCACCACCATACACCAAATGTTTCTTTAAGCCATTTGGAAAAGGCAGAAAGAGGTCAAGTGATTTCCAATGACTGCTTCATAAATAGTATGTACCTAGATTGATATTTTAAATTTTAGATTGCTTGAATGTATGAAATTCATTTATAAAATTTATAATGGTCTTTTAAGGGGAAAAAGAATAACACTTCCACTTTAAAGGGATTAGTGCCTTTTCAGAAATATAAGTGTCTGATATATATGGATTTTAATTTAGTTTTAATGTCTTTCACGGGAGTTAGGTTCTAAAGGAATTTTCCTCGGATCTCGAAATATAGCTAAAGTAAGTTCTAAATACCCAGTTCAGTGTTCTGGTTATGATGGTGTGATTATTCACTAACCTCTGAGTCACCATGATACACTGATAAATTTTGTGGTTTGAAAAATCATTTCTGTACTCTAAATGAAAACCACAACAATTACTTCACACCTGAGGTGTTACGTTTTGCTTTGTTTTTGAACCTTGAAGCTAATTAACCTTACATGCTCCTCAGCTCTTTCTTGGTTGCCACTCCCTAAGTATCTATTTTCTCATATACTTTAAACTTTGCAGTGCCCTGTCCTTCCATTCCTTTTGGTCTATCCTTTTGTGGCTGATTTCTTCCCCAACTCCTTCTATAGGGACCTGTGGAACTCCTTTCCTGGTAAATGCATTCATTGATCTTGCTTATACATTTAACTCAGATAATTACTTCTGGGCCTTCTGGATCCTTCTGAGATCAGGCCTATAAGAATCAGTTACCCTAATAACTGATACCTTACCTTGATTACCTCTGTTCCCAGTGAATACTAAATACAGAATTTTAAGGTTTTTACAGGCTTACATTAATAAGCTAATTTTTGTAATTGAAGAGCTCTGCGGGCTCTACAGTTTCCAAATTCTGTGGTGTGTACTGTACTTGTTTTACCTCTTTTTAAACTCTCCTATGCCATATGCACTACATAGCAAAATCATTTCAACACAATTGCTCTTCAATGAAGCTGCCCTTTCCTGCCACTGTGTTTGCTGACACCGTTTCCCTGGACTAGACTATAATTCTCTACTTTTCCTTACTTTTTAAGCCCTGACATTGTTTAAGATCCGGTAAAAACCTCACCTTCTCCAAGAAGTCAGCTTAGATACAACAAATTTGAACCAGACACCCTTCCCATGGACTTTGATCATACTTTGTACTCTTCTACACGGTCTGTCTTGTATTGTATTTGATATGTGCCTGTATTTGTTTTCCGCTTGGTTGCAAGATTTTTAGGATCAGAGACTTTCCGTAAGTCAGCTATGAACCCTTGGGATGATAATTCTGAACTGGAATCACAGTAGGTGTTGTAGGCAGGGGTATCTTGCTGGCAGGGAACAGAAAAGCACTGAGAAGTGCTCAACAAGTAGGTTATTGCAAGGACAACTGGTAAAATCACACAGGAATATAAATACAGGCGCCAGAGTATATACAAGACTCTTGGGAACTGGAAGTGGGAAAACATGAGAAACCAAGGTTTTTGTTTTTTATCTCTTTCTCTCTCTCCCTCAGGGGATGCATGGCCTGTCTCATTTCCACCTCATGTTTTCTCTGTCAAACCAGCTTCCTCTGCATCTAATGGCACAATGCCTCCACTGTTCTCTCCTGGACCATACACAACTTGAATCTCAGCTTTTATCACTATCTGGCAATTTTTTCTATAGTCTCTTAGTTCAGATTTCCAGGAGGGAGTGCTTGTAATTCCTGCTATAAAGCCCAGCTGTAATTTATTGTGGGTTGCTGGGCAGACTAAGAACTGGATACTCTTTTTTTCTTTCTTTTTTTTTTTTTTAAAGATTATTTATTTATTTGACAGAGAGAGATCACAAGTAGGCAGAGAGACAGGCGAGTGGTGAGGGCGGAGGTGGCGGGAAGCAGGCTTCCTGAGGAGCAGAGAGCCTGATGCGGGACTCGATCCCAGGACCCTGAGATCATGACCTGAGCCGAAGGCAGAGGCTTAACCCACTGAACCACCCAGACGCCCCAGAACTGGCTACTTTTGAGTCCGGTGTGGTCCCTTGTCCAAGCTGTGTAAGGAGAGGAAGGGTTGGGAGCCCATAAGATATAAAGCAGGACCATTAGTGTTAAAGGGCCTGTTGGAAGTTCTCGTTGTGCCAAAGACTCTGGAAATGCTTAGTACAGTAGATCTCCTACAAATAGTTATTGAGTTGAATTGCTCTGAAACCTAATAAAATTTGGTTAAGCTCTTACCACAATAATTATTTTTTTCTCCTTAAAGAGTGTGCTTAAATAAAATACTTCATTAAGTACTCATCCATTCAAACTTAATTACACTATTTAATCATTTTCTATTTATAAAATTGATTTGTTCATACATAGTTTTGTGATTACATGCTAAATGCATCTACATTTATAAATGATAGTTCTTTAAAATGGTGCATAATTTGATATTTTAAGTTCTAGATCTTGAAAATGTAATAATTTTGTCCTGATTTTTTTTCTGAAGATCAGTGTCAGATTGAAAAATATAAACATAAAAGAAGGTCTTTCTATTACTTCACATTATCTGCATGTTGTTTACTTTATTGTTTTATAGTTAAATTTAGATAAGTACTATGGGATTTTCTAACTTTGCTGTTAGAGCTGGAGAAATAATAAATACTAATACTTAGATTTACAAAGTTGTGAAGGTTGAGTGAGATAATCTTTGCCTTTGAACATAGAAGGTATTCAATAAGTGACATTATTTTCAAACACATAGCTATCTCATTGGTTTCTCTGAACTACCACTTTCTTCATTTTGCTCTCTTGAGGACTTTCCCCCCATATTTTTATCTGATCTCTTGCTAAATTCTCCAATATGTTGTGACATCCTCTTTATTATATCCTTTTAAGACTTTCCAGTCTACTTCTATGCCTTTGCTGTTTATTTTCTTTCCCTCTTGGAATGTCCTACATTCTTTTAATTTTGATAAATTCTGTACTTGTTAAAGGCCCAGTTCAAATAATACTATTTTAGGAAACATAGTCCAGCAGAGTGGAGCAAGTCTAGATTCTGATGTCAGAACACTTGGGTCTGAATTCTTACCTATAGGTTAGACCTTGACCTTGCACAGGTTGTATAATTTCATTTTATTCATCTATGAAATGGGGATAAGAATATTGTTACTATAAAATCTTTCACACGTACCCTAGCCCACGGGGATATCTTCCTTTCTGATTTTTCTTCTTAGTCTATGCATGTAGTGGTATGATATCTTATTTTTTCTTGTCTTGTCTTTATGCTGGCCCCATTTCATAGGAAAACTATGGTTTTATATTTTTAAGGAACATATTAAGATAAAAATTCTCTGCATTTTTAGAAGACCAGATTTTAACATTTGGAGTTAGCAGCAACCAGATAACTGTCATTTAGTATTTAGTGAGGCTTGATTAAATTGCAGGACTTAGGGAACTGTTCATTTCTGTGATGAAGTATCCTTAAGGTAGTCTTGACCTCTCCAGAGAGCTAGTCCTCTGATTCATGGCAAGTCCACCTTGGAAAACTGCCATGATCTTCTCTGAGTTTCGTCTGATGAAAACGCTGGGAGGAAAGAGACCAAAATGGGCCTTTGCTCCCACTGTTGTAGCATGAATATTTTGCCTGGATAATTAGGGTCTAAGTGCTGTCATTATAGAGATTAAAGGCTGCTTTAACACTTGCTGAGGTTTCCTCCTAGTTTAGGTACCAGCTGCCTCCAAGAGTAGTGAGGCAAGCTGCTGAAGATAATGGTGTGCGCTGTAAGTGGCTTCCAAGCGAGAGTAGGATACGACTGCTTGATTTAAGTAACAGCAACTGAAACAAAGACTCTTTAGGCTGCACGGAATATCATAAATGTGTATGCATTATTGTGAGTATAAAATCTTGATATTTATCACAACATTGTTGTTCTGTTACAGTTAATAGTTCTTCCAAAGGAATAAAGAGGTTTTTTTTTTTTTACCTTCCTTATAGGTAGCTGAATAGAATAGTAATTGTTTTATATCCCATTTTCTCTTTTTTTAATATTAGTTTTTTATTTACATTCTAGTTAGTTAACATATAGTGTAATCCTATAATGTTCAGGAATAGAATTTACTGATTCATCACTTACATATAAAACCAAGTGCTCATTACAAGTGCCCTCCTTAATACCATCACCCACTTAGCCCATTCCTCCCCCCACCTCTCCTCCAGCAACCCTCAGTTTGTTCTCTATAGTTAGTCTGTTATCTTTGCCTCCCTCCTTTTTTTTTTCCATCTCCTTGTCTGTGTGTTTTTTTTTCCTAAATTCTACATATGGGTGGAATCATATGGTATTTGTCTTTCTCTGATTAACTTTGTTTAGCATGATAGACTGCAGCTCCATCAATGTTGTTACAAATGGCAAGATTTTATTTTTGATGGCTGACTAATATTCCATTATATGTATTTACCACTTCTTCATCCATTTATGAGTTGATGAACATTTGGGCTCTTCCCATAATTTGGCTATTGTTGATAATGCTGCTATAAACATTGGAGTGCATGAGCACCTTCAAATTGGTATTTTTGTATCATTTGAGTAAATACTTAGTAGTGCAATTGCTGGGTCATAGGGTAATTCTATTTTTAACTTTTTGAGGAACCTCTGTATGGTTTTCCACAGTGGTTGCATCAGTTTGCATTCCCACCAACAGAGTAGGAGGGTTCTTCTGTCTCTGCATCCCCACCAATATCTGTTGTTTCCTGAGTTGTTAATTTTAGTCATTCTGACAGGTGTGAGATGGTATCTCATTATGGTTTTGATTTGCATTTCCCTGATGATGAATGATGTTGAGCATCTTTTCATGTGTCTTTTAGCCATCTGGATGTCTTCTTTGGAAAAATATCTATTCATGTCTTCTGCCCATTTCTTAACTGGATTATTGTTCTTTGGGTGTTGAGTTTGATAAGTTCTTCATAGATTTTGGATCCTAACCCTTTATCAGATATGTCATTTGAAAATATCTTCTTCCATTCTGTAGGTTACCTTTTAGTTTTGTTGATTATTTCCTTTGCTGTGCAGAAGCTTTTTATCTTGATGAAATACCAATAGTTCATTTTTGCTTTTGTTTCTCTTGCCTCTGGTGATGTATCTAGTAAGAAGTTGCTGTAGTCGATGTCAAAGAGGTTGCTGCCTTTGTTCTTTAGGATTTTGATGGTTTCTTTTCTCACATTTAGGTCTTTCATCCATTTTGAATTTATCTTTGTCTATGGTAAAAGAAAGTGGTCCAGTTTCTTTCTTTTGCATGTCACTGTCCAGTTTTCCCACACCATTTGATGAAGAGCTGTCCCTTTTCCATTGGATATTCTTTCCTGCTTTGTAGAAGATAAGTTGACCATACAGTTGTGGGTCTGTTTCTGGGTTCTCTATTCTCTTCCATTGATCTGTGTGTGTGTTTTTGTGCCAGTACCATACTGTCTTGATGACTGTGGCTTTGCAATATCGTTTGAAGCCTGCAGCTGTGGCGCCTTCAGCTTTGCTTTTCTTTTTCAAGATTGCTTTGGCTATTTGGGGTCTTTTGTGGTTCCATACAAATCTTATGATGGCTTGTTACAGCTCTGTGAAAAAATGTTGGTGGTATTTTGATAGGGATTGCTTTCAATGTGTAGATTGCTTTGGGTAGTATAAACATTTTAACAATATTTGTTCTTCCAATCCATGAGCATGATGTTTTTCCATTTCTCTGTGTCTTCTTCAATTTCTTTCCTAAGTGTTCCATAGTTTTCATTGTGCAGATCTTTTACCTCTTTGGTTAGATTTATCTCTAGATATCTCATGATTTTAGGTGCAACTATAAGTGGGATCAATTCCTTATTTATTCTTTCTGTTTCACTATTGGTATATAGAAATGCACCATTGATTTTGTACTTTGATTTTGTATCCTATGATTTTGCTGAATTTGTATATCAGTTCTAGCAATTTTTTGGTGGAGTCTTTTGGGTTTTCTATATAGAATATCAAGTCATCTACAAGTAGTGAAAGTTTGGCTTCTTCCTTGCCAATCTGGATGCTTTTTATTTCTTTTTGTTGTCTGATTGCTGAGGCTAGGACTTCTAGTAGTATGTTAAATAACAGTGGTAAGAGTGCATATTTTTGTCTTGTTCCTAATTGTAGAGGAAAAGCTCTCAGTTTCTCCTCATTGAGGATGATACTTGGGTATTTCGTATGTGGCCTTTATGATGTTGAGGTATGTTCCCTTTATCCTGACTTTTTTGAGGGATTTTTATCAAGAATATATGATGTCAGATGCTTTTTCTGAATCTGTTGAGAGGATCATATGGTTTTTATCCTTTCTTTTATTAATGTGGTGTATCATGTTGATTGATTTGTGGATATTGAACCACCCTTTCAGTCCATGAGTAAATCCCACTTGCTGGTGGTGAAGATTCTTTTAATGTATTATTGGATTTGATTTGCTGGTATCTTATTGAGAATTTTCAACAGGAATGTTGGCTTCTAATTCTCCTTTTTAGTGGAATCTTTGTTTTTGGAATCAAGGTAATGCTGGCCTCATAAAGTGAGTTTAGAAGTTTTCCTTCCGTTTGTATTTTTTTTGGCACAGTTTGAGAAAAATAGGTATTAATTCTTCTTTAAGTGTTTGGGAAAATTCCCCTGGGAAGCCATCTGGCCCTGGACTCTTGTTTGTTGGGAGGTTTTTGAGTACCGATTAGATTTCTTTGTTGTTTATGGGTTTGTTGAAATTTTCTGTTTCTCCTGTTTCAGTTTAAATAGTTTATATGTTTCTATGAATTTATCCATTTCTTCCAGATTGCCCAGTTTGTTGGTATATAATTTCTATAGTCTCCTATAGTTATTTGTATTTTTGTGTTGGATGTGATCACTTCTCTTTCATTTGTGAATTTATTTATTTGGGTCCTTTCTCTTTTCTTTTTGATATGTCTGTTTAGGGGTTTATCAATTTTATAAATTCTTTCAAAGAAACATCTCCTAGTTTCATTGATCTGTTCTACTTTTTTTGTTTGTTTTTGTATCATTTATTTCTGTTCTAGTCTTTGTTATTTCCCTTCCTCCTCTGGATCTAGGCTTTATTTGTTGTTCTTTTTCTAGCTTCTTTAGATTTAAGATTATGTTATGTATTTGAGACTTTTCTTGCTTCTTGAAGTAGGCCTATATTGCTATACACTTCCCTCATAGGACCACTTTTGCTGCATCCCAAAGGTTTTGGGCTGTTGTGTCTTCATTTCTGTTTGTCTCCACGTATTTTTTAAATTTCTTCTTTAATTTGCTGGTTAACCCATTCATTCTTTAGTAGGATGTTATTTAACCTCCATGTATTTGTTGTCTTTCCTAATTTTTTCTTGTACTTGACTTCAAGTTTCATAGTGTGGTGGTCAGAAAATATGCGTGGTATGATCTCAGTCTTTCTGTACTTGTTGAGGCCTGATTTGTGACCCAGTATGTGATTTATTCTGGAGAATATTCCATGTTCACTCAAAAAGAATGTGTATGCTGCTGCTTAGGATGAAATGTTCTGACTTTATCTGTGAAGTCCATCTGGTCCAGTGTGTCATTGAAAGCCATTGTTTCCTTGCTGATCTTCTGCTTAGATGATCTGTTCATTGCTGTGAGTGGGGTGTTAAAGCCCCCAACTATTATTGTATGATTATCAATAAATTTCCTTATGCTTGTTATTAATTTGTTTATATATTCGGCTGCTCCCAAATTGGGGGCATAAATATTTACATTTGTTCAATCTTCAATACTTCTTTATTATAGTGCCCTTCTTCATCTTTTATTACAGTCTTTACTTAAAAATCTAGTTTATTTGACATAAGTATGGCTACTCTAGCTTTCTTTTGACTTCCATTAGCATGATAAATTGTTCTCCATTTCCTCACTTTCAGTCTATAGGTGTCTTTAGGTCTACGGTGAGTCTCTTGTAGGCAGCATATAGATGGGTCTTGCTTTTTTATCCATTCCGACACCTTGTGTATTTTGACTGGAGTATTTAATCATTTATATTTAGAATGATTATTGATAGATAGCAGTTGAATGCCATTTTATCACCTATAAAGTCATTGTTTCTGGAGATTTTCTCTGTTCCTTTCTAGTCTTTGTTGCTTTTGATCTTTCTTTTCCACTCAAAGAGTTCCCTTTAATATTTCTTGCAGGGCTGGTTTAGTGGGCATGGAATCCCTTAGGTTTTGTTTGGAAACTCATCTCTCTTATTCTGAATGATAGCCTTACTTGATAAAGTATTCTTGGAAGCATATATTTTTCTCATTCAGCACGTTGTGTATATCATGCCACTCCCTCTGGCCTGCCAAGTTTCTGTGGTATATCCCATTTCCTTACAGAGATTCTGGCTTCTTGTGTATGTATTGTAATAAAAAGGTTACCATCTACTAGTTTTTTCTCTGTATTGTAGCCAGGTGTCCTAGAGGTGTTACTAAATATCTGCTCCATTGTCTGTCTGTCCATTTTGGCTACCATTTATGAGAGGCAAAAAGTTACCATTACTAAGGGTCATGGGGTCAGCTCTCAGCTCCACCACTTACTAGAGTTGACCTTGAGCCTGCTGTCTAACTTCTCCGTGTCTCAGTGTTCTACCCTGTAACCCGTCAAAAGATTCCTAAGAAATTAAATGAGTTAATACTTAGAAAAATGCCTAGCAGATAACAAACACTCAATAATTGTTGATTTTAATATTCTTCTTATTATTGAGTATGTATGGCAACTGGCTTTTAATCCACATAAGAACTCTTTTGGAAGTAGGTTTATAATAATTAAATAGAAATGGAAATTCTAGTTTAGCGACATTGAAACACAGATGCAGAGACATAGCTAGTAAATAAATGGTGGAGCCAGAACTCAAATGCTAGTCTGTTTCTGAAATCTGCTCTTTTCAACCACTCTGTTCTAGCCTAGCATCTGTTTAAAAAAATTTCTTCACTATGTACTATATGCTAGTCCTTTTTTAACATTAATTATTGTCATTTATGACACTCTCCCCAACGAAGATGTAAGTTTGTATCTTCCGTCTTTCACCAAATGCCTGCAGTAGTGCTGAGCTTAAGATCAGCGCTTGCTAATTCCCGTTGATGTACCAAATCTATTAATTCTAGAGAAGTCACTTAACAATGTCATAATATCCTTTATGGAATCCACCTCTGTGCTCTCTGGAGATTATGGTTAATGAGTCAACGGGGAGAAGAACTGGCTCAGCAGTAAGGCTGGGCTTCCCTTGACCCTGCTCTCCTGTGGTTCCTCTGCCAGATGTTAACAGGAGCAACTTGGAGGATCTTCATTTATTTCTCTGTCCAGCTTATAATAACAGGTAGAAAAAGTAGACCGGAGTATGAAACTGTTTATATTTAGGATTTAGTTGAGTAATTAAATATCTAATCTGCTTAGAGATTAGTATTTCCAAATTTTGAACTTCAGTACAAATGTACAAAGACTGGGAGTACAACTACTGCTGTGCTTAGTGCCAAAGACCCAGTATTTGTGCAAGCATCTTTGCATATCTTTCAAACTGTGGCAGAGGTTTCAGTGTGTGCCCATGAACTCTTGAGTGGTTCAGTGGTCTTGATTGCTGATGTAGCTTTGGAATTATTACCATATTTAACCTGGTATAGGCCCACAGCACAGTGAAACAGTTCGGAAGGACAATGAAGCAGTCACTTTAATGCTATAGTTTTTATTTTCCCTCACTGTGAAAATTTGTCTTTGTAACATATGGATGGTTTCCTTGGTAGCTTTTGAATGATTCCCTGCTAGCTGACCCCAAATTTTAAACTCTAGTGAGTTAAAAATTATCTAAAGATATATTCTAAACACCAAAGAAAGGAAAAAAATAGAAAAATCTTTTCATAAAAATTAGGATAAATGTTTTGGTCAGAGAAAATATTTGGACTTTAAATACGTGGTAACTAGAAAATAAATCTTTTTTTTTTTTTTTTTTTGCTTCAATCCATGAACACACTGGAAAATAAAACTAGTTTCAGAGCTTTGGAATTAAAAATTTAAAAACCTTATATTTCCTTTACCCAAATTGTAAGAAAATTTTATACTAAATATTCATTTTTAAATACCTAGCAAATAGGAGTCTGAATTAAAACAAAAAAAAGGTAGGAAAAGATGGATTTCAGTTAAAAGATAAATTTCTGGGACATCATCCTTTTGATTCAGTAATTCTTGTGTGATGACTACCCAAGATGATTTGGATACAGGTTATCTGGTTCTTAATCGTTGAGAAAATTGGATTGAGAGCATATTGTATACTTTAAAGTTACTCAGTGAATATTTACCTCATTTTATATTAATTGATTACAATGTTAACTGCGATTTCAATTATAACAATGATGATGGTAGATGATAACAATGAATCCTTCAACAAATATTTATTCGGCACCTATTCTTTTCTAGGCACTGTGGTAGATGATGGGGATACAGCAGTGAAGAAAATGACAAGTTCTTGACCTGAAAGGGTTTACGTTCTGGATGGGAATGACGAAAAATAAAGAAACAAATCAATAAATGTCAGAGGCTGACAAGTGTTATGAAGCAAAATAAAACAAAGTAAAGTGAATAGAAGTGGGGCGTTGCTCTATGATGATGATGGGGACTCAGAAGGGAAATGATTTTTGTTGAGTACGCTTCATCAGGTGTTCTGTTTATTTGTTCTTGTTAATCCTCAGAACCCAGAAAATTAGCATGCATTATTTTTATTTTGTAGTTGTCAACTCTAAGACCTGTGAAAATTAAATGGTTTACCCAAGGTCTAAGAAGCAAATGTTCAAGTCAGAGTCAAACCCAGGTCTTTTTTTTTTTTTTTTAAGATTTTATTTATTTATTTGACAGAGAGGGAGAGAGCACAAGTAGGCAGAGAGGCAGGCAGAGAGAGGAGGAAGCAGGCTCCCCGCTGAGCAGAGAGCCCGATGTGGGGTTCAATCCTAGGACCCTGAGATCATGACCTGAACCAAAGGCAGTCGCTTAACCAACTGAGCCACCCAGGCACCCCCAAACCCAGGTCTTGTTGATTCTGCTCTACCACCCTGTTCTCTTTGTCCTCTCTCTTACCCAAGTACCAAGTATCTAATGAGTGAATGTTTTCATTAGCACTTTTCAGTATACAAAGTGTATTTCCATACACACTATATACTATTCATAATAATCCCAATGATATAGTGGTATTACCTGATTTTTAAAATATTTTTAATTTTTTAAAAATTAAAAAAAGGATTTTGAGAGAGAGAGCGGGGAGAGAGAGAGAGAGAGAGAGAGACACACACACACACACAAGCAGTGTGGAGGGGCAGAGGAGAGGAAGAAACAGGATCCCCCTTGAGCAGGGAGCCCTATAAGGGGCTCAATCCAAGAACTTCAGGATTATGACCTGAGCCAAAGACAGAGGCTTAACCAACTGAGCCATGCAGATGCGCTATCAGACTGATTTTAAAGAGGGAAAAAAACTGAGACTCACAGAGATGAAATAATTTCTCTAAATTAGTAGAAAGTGGCATGTCCACAGGTCCTTGACTCTAAAGCCTTTGCCCATTCTATAAGCCAAAGGCCAAATTAGAAGTGATATTTTTGGTGTTTCGGAGTGTGATCTCTTGAGCTGAAAGGTTGGCATTTGAATCCTAGTTTCAGCATGTGGTAGTATTTGACCTTGGGATTTAAGCCTCAGTTTTCTTCTGTGTAAAATGGGGGTAATAACAGTATTTAGCTTGTTATGAGGATTAAATAACACAACACTTCTAAAGTACTTAAAACAATGCCTGCCACATGGTGCTATATAAAAGTTAGCTATTAATATAATGTTGGGGAGACAAAAGTAACCTATAATTAAAAGTCATATATGCTATTCTATTATTGTTAAATGATGTAATTCTGACAGTAATTACAGCAGAAGTTCAAAAATAGGTATAACCTACACCTGTACTTGGCCTTCTAGATCTCTAGGAGTATGTTGGAGTTTTCAAAGGCCCCCATGGACATCTCCTTACCCTGCTTTTCCCTTTAAGTTTTTGGTTAATCTTTCATTCACTCTAACTCTCATCCACCACCTCTGGCAACTGTGGTGTTAACCAATTTCCTCTGATTATTTTTGACCAATTATCTTTGGGGAAAATGTTGTTTGTACAGGGCAACCTCTGAATCAGTTCAGTGAAGCTTGTGAGTGAGGTGTTCCAGGGAACCACTGGGTCCATCAAATAATGTCCGTTCTCTGGGAATGGGGCTTTGAAGAGCTCCAGCACATTCTGCCCCATATATTGTTTCCTAGGCTACTGTATTTTTTTTTTTTTACTGTGATTGTGTGCCTTTTTTTTTTTTAAAGATGTGTTTACTTATTTATTTGACACAGAGAGAGAGAGCAAGAGAGGGCACAATCAGGGGGAGCACCAGAGGGAGAGGCAGGCTCCCAGCTGAGCAGGGAACCCGATGCAGGACTCAATCCCAGGACCCTGGGTTCATGACCTGATCTAAAGGCAGACACTTAACTGACTGAGCCACCCAGGCAACCGGTGTGATGCTGTTTTTTTTTTTTTTAATTTTTTTTTCAGTGTTCCAAAACTCATTGCTTATGTACCACACCCAGTACTCTATGCAATACATGCCCTCCATAATACCCACCACCAGGCGCACCCCCCCCCCTCCAAAACCCTAGTTTGTTTCTCCGAGTCCACAGTCTCTCATGGTTTGTCTCCCCCTCCGATTTCCCCCAACTCACTTCTCTTCTCCATCTCCCAATGTCTACTGTGTTATTCCTTGTGCTCCACAAGTAAGTGAAACCACATGATAATTGACTCTCTATGCTTGACTTATTTCACTCAGCATAATCTCTTCTAGTCCCATCCATGTTGCTACAAAAGTTGGGTATTCATCCTTTGTGATGGAGGCATAATACTCCATAGTGTATATGGACCACATCTTCCTTATCCATTCATCCATTGAAGGGCATCTTGGTTCTTTCCACAGTTTGGTGACTGTGGCCATTGCTGGTATGAACATTGAGGTACAGTTGGCTGTTCTTTTCACTACATCTGTATTTTTGGGGTAAATTCCCAGTAGTGCAATTGCAGGGTCATAGGGTAGCTCTATTTTTAACTTCTTAAGGAATCTTCACACTGTTTTCCAAAGTGACTGCACCAACTTGCCTTCCCAACAACAATGTAAGAGGGTAACTCTTTCTCTACATCCTCTCCAACACTTGTTGTTTAATGTCTTGTTGATTTTGGCCATTCTAACTGGTATAATGTGGTTTTGATTTGAATCTCCCTGATGGCTAATGATGATGAACATTTTTTCATGTGTCTGTTAGCCATTTGTATGTCTTCTTTGGAGAAGTGTCTGTTCATGTCTTCTGCCCATTTTTGATGTGATTATTTGTTTTGTATGTGTTGAGTTTGAGGAGTTCTTTATAGATCTTGGATATCAGCCCTTTGTCTGTAGTGTCATTTGTGAATATCTTCTCCCATTCCATGGGTTGCCTCTTTGTTTTGTTGACTGTTTCCTTTGCTGTGCAGAAGCTTTTGATCTTGATGCAGTCCCAAAAGTTGATTTTTGCTTTTGTTTCCTTTGCCTTTGGAGTTGCTGTGGCCGATGTTGAAGAGGTTACTGCCTATGTTCTCCTCTGGAATTTTGATAGATTCTTGCCTCACGTTGAGATCTTTCATCCATTTCAAGTTTACCTTTGTGTAAGAGAATGGTCCAGTTTCATTCTTCTACATGTAGCTGTCCAATTTTCCCAGCATCATTTATTGAAGAGACTGTCTTTTTTCCACTGTGTATTTTTTCCTGCTTTGTCAAAGATTATTTGACCATAGAGTTGAGGGTCCATATCTGGGCTCTCTACTCTGTTCCACTGGTCTATGAGTCTGTTTTTGTGACAGTACCATGCTGTTTTGGTGATCACAGCTTCGTAGTAAAGCTTGAAATCAGGCAATGAATGCTCCCAGTTTTGTTTTTCTTTTTCAACATTTCCTTAGCAATATGGGGTCTCTTCTGGTTCCATACAGATTTTAGGATTGTTTGTTCCAGCTCTTTGAAAAATGCTGGCGGAATTTTGTCAGGATGGCATTGAAAATATAGATTGCTCTAGGCAGTATAGACATGTTAACAATGTTTATTCTTCTGATCCATGAGCATGGAATGGTCTTACATCTTTTTGTGTCTTCTTCAGCTTCTTTCATGACTGTTCTGTAGTTCTTTGAGTACAGATCCTTTACCTCTTCGGTTAGGTTTATTCCAAGGTATCTTATGGTTCTTGGTGCTATAGTAAATGGAACTGATTCTCTAATTTCCCATTCTATTTTTTTCATTGTTAGTGTATAAGAAAGCAACTGGTTTCTGTACATTGATTTTGTATCTTGCCACATTACTAAATTGCTCTATGAGTTCTAATAGTTTGGGGGTGGAGTCTTTTGCATTTTCCATATAACGTATCATGTCATCTGCAAAGAGAGAGAGAGTTTGACTTCTTTTTTGCTAATTTGAATACCTTTTATTTCTTTTTGTTTTCTGATTGCTGTTTAGGACTTCTAATACTATGTTGAACAACAGTGGTGAGAGTGGACTTCTTGTGGTGTTCCTGGTCTCAAAGGGAAGGCTCTCAGCTTTCTCCATTGAGGATGATATTCACTGTGGGTTTTTCATAGATAGATTTTATGAAGTTGAGGAATGTTCCCTCTATCCCTACGCTTTGAATCATTTTAATCAGGAATGGATGCTGTATCTTGTCAAATGCTTTTTCTGCATCAATTAAGAGGACCATGTGGTCCTTCTCTCTACTCTTACTGATTTGTTTTATCATATTGATTGATTTACGAATGTTGAACCACCCTTGTATCTCATGGATAAATCCCACCTGGTCATGGTGGATAATATTTTTAATGTGCTGTTGGATCCTATTAGCTAGGATCTTGTTGAGAATCTTGGCATCCATGTTCATCAGGGATATTGGTCTGAAATTCTCCTTTTTGGTGGGGTATTTTCCTTGTATGGGGATCAGGGTAATGCTGGCTTCATAAAAAGAGTCTGGAAGTTTTTTCCTTCTGTTTCTATCTTTTGAAATAGCTTCAGGAGAATAGGTATTATTTCTTCTTTGAATGTTTGGTAGACTTCTTCAAGGATTCCATCAGGTCTTGGGTTCTTGTTTTTTGGGAGGTTTTGATCACTGCTTCACTCTCGTTACTAGATATTGGTCTATTCGGGTTGTCAATTTCTTCTTGAATCAGTTTTGTAAGTCTACAGGTTTCCCAGGAATGCATCCATTTCTTCTAGGTTGCTTAACTTATTAATAATAATTTCTGATGATTGTTTCTATTTTCTTGGTGTTAGTTGTGATTCTACCTTTTCACTCATAATTTTATTAATTTGGGTCCTCTCTCTTTTCTTTCTTTCTTTTTTTTTTAAGATTTTTATTTTATTTATTTGACAGACATCACAAGTAGGCAGAAAGGCAGGCAGAGAGAGAGGAAGGGAAGCAGTCTCCCTGCCAAGCAGAGAGCCCACTGTGGGGCTCAATCCTAGAACCCTGGGATCATGAACTGAGCAGAAGGCAGAGGACTTGACCCACGGAGACACCCAGGCGCCCCAGTCCTCTCTCTTTTCCTTTGGATTAGTTTGGCCGGTGCTTTATTGATCTTACTGATTCTTTAAAAAAAAAACAAAAACCAGCTTCTAGTTTCATTGATGTGTTCTACTATATCCCTAGTTTCTATCTCATTGATCTCTGCTCTAATTTTGATTATTTCCCTTCTTGTGTGTGGGGTTGGCTTAATTTGTTGTTGATTCTCCAGTTCTTTAACGTGTAAAGAGAGCTGGTGTATTTTGGATTTTTAAATTTATTTATTTATTAATTTGGTGGCTATATATTTCCCCCTTAGGACCTTTGCTGTATCCCATAGGTTTGGACTGAAGTGTCTTCATTCTCATTGGTTTCCATGAATTATTTAAGTTCTTCTTTGATTTCCTGGTTAGTCCAAACATTCTTAAGCAGGGTGGTCTTTAGCGTCTAAGTGTTGGAATTCCTTCCAAACTTTTTCTTGTGGTTGAGTTCC